>PVIA01000549.1:0-90146 GCA_004024845.1 Tonatia bakeri | reverse complement strand
AGACAGTGGTCTTATATAACCAATCCTCACAATTACATAGGGTCTTCTCCCTACAATACATCTTTACCATGTATAATTGCTCCCCATAAGTTTGTTTCTCTGATCAAATCCTGGCTGATATGGTAACTTTAAAAGATACAAATTGCCCTGGCTGGTGTAGCTCAGTGGATTGAGCACAGGCCTGTGAACCAAAGCATTGCCAGTTTGATTCCCAGTCAGGGCACATGTCTGGGTTGTAGGCCGTATTCCCAGTATGGGGTGTGCTAGAGGCAACCACACATTGATGTTTCACTACCTCTCTTTCTCCCTCCCTTCCCCATCTCTCTAAAATAAATAAAATTTTTTAAAAAGATACAAACTGCCAGTGTTCGGTGTTAGAAGAGCCTTGGAGCCCCACCTGTGTCTCGTGCCTTTGTGCATGAAGGCAAACGAACAGATGTCCCTGGCAGACTCCTTATGTCAGCCAAATGCTTGTGCCAGGTTTGCTCCGCCTCCGAGCAGTGCTGCGTGAACCCTGCGTCAGGAGCAGCACCACGGCTCGGAGAAAGGGGAAAATAGAGTGAGTATATAAATAGCTCCAGTTCTGCCCGACTTCTACCCAGAATGCCCCTTGAAATGTGACTTCGAAGTATCTGTGTCCCTACTCCTCGAATGCGGACTGGCCTCGTGACTCGCTTTGGCCAATCAAATATGGTAGAAGTGCTGAAGCAAGAACTTGCCCCTTTTGCCTCTCTTGGACCCACACTTGGTCAATGAGAAAAAGCTCAGGCTCCTCTGCTGAAAATCAGAGAGGCCAGATTTTTCTTTGTTCCTTCCACCACGTGAGGCTACAAAGAGAAGTTGACTTTCTACACCCTGGAAGGGGACCCTCCCAGAGCCCGGCCATGCTGATGCCCTGGCCTCAAACTCCCAGGTCCAGAAACTGTGAAAAATAAATGTTTGTTATTTAAACAAACAGACACACAGAAAACATAAGAGAGACCACGTGGAGCACAGCTGAGTCACTGTGGCCGAGACCGTCTTAGATGAGTCAGCCCCAGCCCCCAGCCCCCCTGACGGCTGGCCCATGAGTGAGCTCAGCAACATGCGACCAGTCAAGCTCAGCCCGTGTCAGTGGAGCCACAGCGATGAACCAGAATCTGGGGAGAAATAGTTTTTTTAAAGCCATTATATCTTGGGGTGGTTTGTCACGCGGCACATAGCTAACTGATACAGGCGGCATGGGAAAAGGGACACTCGAATTGAGTGTTGAGGAATGGGTAAGAGCTCTCCAGGTGGAGAAGAAAAAGGCATTGTGGGTACAGAATGGAGGTTTGAAAGGGCACGGCACCTCATGCAGTGACATGCTGGTAAGTGTTTAATGCCCGTCGTCCTGACGTGAGTGTTGGCTGATGTTTTTATTTTTGTTAATGAGTCACAAACTCTTCTCAGGAAGGGCCGAGCAGTAGACGTTTTAGGCTTCGGGGGCCACTCACTCTCCATTGCAACCACTGAACTCTGCTGTCGTGGTGCCGAACGCCGCCGACAATGAGCAAATGAGTGGGTGTGGCTGTGTTCCGATAAATCTTTATTTACAAAAAGAGGCGGTGGGCTGGATTTGGCTTGTAGTGTGCCGATCCCTGGTCTAGATGAACAAAAAAGCAATAAATCAATCTCTGATTTATAGTGTTCATTGATTTGTAGTATAATTACTCCCACTGATTCCCACTGCCATTGTAAAGTCACTGAACACTGGGTGAAATGTGCAGCACATGATTCTACAGGACTTCCACCAGACATATACCATGGATACAGATATCCTTAAGAGTATAAATAATAGTCCTGGCTGGTGTGGCTCAGTGGATTGAGCACTGGACTGCAAAGCAAAGGGTGGCCAGTTCAATTCCCAGTCAGGGCACATGCCTGGGTTGTGGGGCAGGTCCCCGGTAGGGGGCATGTGAGAGGCAACCACACATGGATGTTTCTCTCCCTCTTTCTCCCACCCTTTCCCTCTCTAAAAATAAATAAATAAAATCTTAAAAAAAAAATAAAAAGGATCAGGACCACTCTGCCTACAGAGAGGAGACTGCGTTTGCTGTGGAGGAGCCTGAGGCAGGCAGGTCACGGGTGAGGGGCCGTTGATGTAACCAGCAGAGAGACTCAGGAAGGCTTGAACAAAGACAAAGATGTGGTGGGGAAGGAGGGGGAGAGGCCAGTTATTCTGGAGTCAGGACATACAGAACGTGGTGACAGGCAGGTGGCGCTGTGCAAAGGGGGAGGGAGACGTTAAAGAGACCAAAGACTAGGGCTGGAGTGTCTGTGGAAATGGGGTGCCAGCCCCTGAAACGGAGCACTGGAGGAGCTGGTTTGGGCAGAAGATGAGACATTTGGTTTTGAACATTGTGCGTTTGATGAGCCCAAGAACACCCATCGGGAAGGGAGCTTCAGGCCAGAGACAAAGGTGGGACAGAGGGCCAGGGTCTGGCCTCTTGTGGCTCCAGCTCCTGGGAGTGTCCTTACCCCTGTCTATAGCCTGGCCCTAGGTCACCACTTCTGGAAGCCACATCGCCTCTCTGGGACTCAGTCCCTGCATTTGTGATGGGGTGTCAGGCCCTGGCTCCCATGCCCCGCCTACATGTTGTGAAAGTCCCATGAGGTTGGGGCGGGTGTGGAGGAGGCTCTTCCTGTCCTGTCCTTTGCCCACCAGAGTGTGGCAGGAACTCTTGGGGAGGAGAGGCAAGGCTGGCTGGGGTCCTCAGATTCCCGGAGTCCTGCTGGTTCACAGGAGCTAATCTCAGGGTTACGAGGCTGAGGAAGGAGCTGCCACACTCGCCTCCCACCATCACGTCCCCTTCTCTTGGGTGCTCCTGCCCTCTAGTCCCCTTTCCAGTCCACCAGCGCCTCCTGGGCAGCTGCCCAATGAAGGTGGCAGATGGCCAGCTTCCTCTCTCTGTGCCCCCGCCTTCCTTACCTCTGCCCCTTCCTCCCACTCAAGCCCACCCCCAGGGGTGGGGGGCACTCATCTCAGAGGGCCCTTTGAGAACCGAGCCTGTAGGGGTTGCTGGGTGTGTGTGTGTGTGTTGGGAGTGGGGGGGTGGGATGGAGAACGACAATGTGTTCCCGTTGTGGAAACGGGCTTGGGAGCCCGAGCACTCTGCCCTCTGTCCCAGATCAGCTTCTTCCAGCTGGCGAGCCTGGGCACTTCAGCTTTTTGTATCTCAGTTTCCCCTTCTGTGACAGAGGTACGAGGATAATACCCGTCTCACCAGGGCGTTGTAAGAACCCAGTAAATTAAAACACATGAAGCACGGAGAAAAGCGCCGAGCACGTAGCGAGTGCTCGCTCAGTACACGTCAGCTAGCGTGCCTCCTCTGCTGAGTGTGCCTCCTCTCAGCGGCATCCGCACTGCATCGAAGGCCTCTCTCCTGCCGACTCAGTGACCTCCCCTCCTGTGCAACAGAGGCCCCTACCTCAGGCGCTGCTGTGTCAGGAGTGGGCTACAGATGGGCTGTGGTGGTGACCACCTCTGCTCTGGGGACAGCCTGGCTTCCCCTGCTGGTCACCTCGGCCGTTCTGTTGACTGTAGTGTCCCATGCAGAACAATCTGAACTTCGGAGCAGGATGATCAAGGCCTTCCATAACCTGGCGTTGGCGCCTGTCTGGAGTGCCCTCCCCATCCCTGTTCTCCGCTGGGAGCCTGCTCCTGCAGGGGCCTCTGCAGAGGCTCGGCTGGGGCAGACGCGCCTGCCCTCCTCCTTGCTCCCACCACTGCTCATCCTTCTGTCCTTCTGAGACAATCAACAGCAAGGCCCTGCCTGCCTGTGCAGCGCCTTAGGGCGAACTGGGAACAGGTACCCTTACCTCGAAATGCTTTCTTCCGCCTGCTGGAAGGCTCTTGGAGTTGATGTGCCAACCTGTAACATCTACAATGTGAAGGGTGTTGGGCCTCGGGGAGCCCTGACAACATCGGTGCCTTGGGGACACTTCCATGTGCCACACGCACTGTGCTAGGTGCCGTATGTCAAACACAGTTCATTCCCCAGGGGGGAAATAATCACTTCAAAGGTGAGCAAAGTGAGGTTCGAAGGCTGAGACCAAGGCCATGTAAGCAGTAGGTGGCAGAGCCAGGGTTTGAACCCCAAAGCCTCTGAGGTAATCACCTCCATTAAAGTTGTTGCCTTGGTTGCTATTTACATGCCTGCCCGAGACGTTAGTGGGAGCTCCTCCAGGCAGGGACCACGTCTCACCTACTGCCAAAGCCCTGGAAACGTGCAGAGCGGGCATGGAGTGAGCAGCATCACGTGTGTGTGGGAGGGAGGAGCCTCTTTGCAGGGCATGGGGGTCTCAGGAGCTGTTCCCCTGGGGGGTGGCTGAAGCTGGAGATGTTTGGACCAAGGCGTCCCAGAGACCCCATCTCAGTCACCAAAGGTGAACGTTTAACACAGTGCCTACTCAGGGTCTGTGCTCGCTGCCACGCCAGAGAAATCATCTCCCAGGGACTGTTGGTTCCAGGGAGTCCCTGAGTCCAGATTTTCCTGAGCCCAGAGCAGGGCTCTCTGCTGAGAGGTGTGGGTTTGTGAAGCAGAGCCCACCTGCCCGAGGGGCAGGGAGGTGGGACAGGCCTATCGGGGCAAATCTGAAAGCCGAGTTGCCCAGGAGGATCCAGAACAAGGTGAAGGGTGTTCCCAGCAAACACCTGACCAGAGGCTAGGGCTGGAGACAGGGAGATGGGGGTGGGGGGTGGGGGGGTGGGAGTGGCAGACAGACAGACACCTTCTTGGCCTAGGGCCCCAGCATGCTTGTCTTTGGGTAGGTGACTTGGAGTTGAGTACAGTATTTTACTGTAGTTTAATGCTGGAAGCCTGATTGTACATTTGCCTGTCTGTACTTACTGCCTTACTTGCCTTTCCAGAGCTCTACTGCTAAAAAGTGGGGTGCTATCAAAACAGCCCCCTTTCAAGCCCAGGGTGTGTCATACAACCTGTCAGCCAGCCACTGCAATCTTCGTGGCCTGGGCAGGTCAACAATGGTCTCCGTGGGAAATGGAGAGGAGCTACTAGCACCGCCTCGGCGTCTCCACTCACCCTTCTTTTTGGGGAAGGCCTGGGTTAGCCTAGCCTGGGACATGTGAACTTCTTCATTCAAGTGGCCCTGTGACAGCATCCCAGAGCAAAGGTTCCAAAGCTATACTGTCCGGGATCAGATCCTAGGGGCCACTTTCTAGCCAGGTAACCTCTCCAAAGTTCAGTTCCCTCACCCATGAAATGGTGCCTGTCCCCTAGGGTAAGGTATACACACCCCTTACACAAGCGCTGGCACACAGTAGACCACACCAGCTTTGCTCACATGTCTGGATATGTCAGTGTAGCTGTACGTTGTAAAGTAGGAAAGAAAGTGACAGAAAAAGTTCTGATTCTCACTGGTCTTAAGAGAGAGAGAGAGAGCTTTGCTCTGCCAGAGGACAGTAGAGGCAGGGAATGGCCCTCCTTTGGGTCAGGATTGTCGCCTCCATGCAGGAAGAAAGCCAGGGGTGAAGTTGGTGATGCAAAAAGGGGAGGAACCATTGGGAGCCCCACACCTCCTCACCTGGAATGAGCCTCCCCCCGCCTGAGTCCTGCCCAAGGAGCTGCTGTTCCGCTCTAACCTCCCGCAGTCCCTCCTCTGTTTCCTGCTGCCCCCGTGTCCCTGCCCCGCGTGAGCTCCAGGAGGAGAAAGGCCCCAGCGGCCTCGTTCGTCCGTGTCCCAGGTTACAGAGACAGTGCTCGAAAAATGTTGCCGAATAGAATGAAAATATGTAGATTCTCTCGAAGGGAATGAGTGGGGCTGACTGGCTTGGTCGATCAAGGGTGAGCTTCTACAAAGAGCAGTGGAGGGTTCCCCCCCCTGTGGTGCCCACAGCCATTCTTGGGCACCTGGATCATCCTCAAATGTGGGGCATCTGGCTTCCAACGAATGACACACAACCTTCACATTTTAAGGATATTTTATTTAAAAAAACAAACAAAAAGCCCAACCCAAGAACTCTTGGTTCTGGGAGTCTGGGAGCAGCTTAGGTCTGTGGTGAGGGTGGAACCTGGAAGACAGGTGGTGTGGGGGCCTCTGACCCCTGTGAAGAAGAACAAGAGTCCCCGGAGGCTGGCAAGCAGAGCCCCTCTCTGTGGCCCGTGCTCATTCGCTGGGAAAAGACCCAGAAAAGGCAGAATACACAGTTCCGGACAGGCCCGAGACCGCCTGTAAAAGTCACCAGCCAGTTAAGAAGCAGGACAGGAAGGCCCGGGCCTCAGCCGGGCCTATCAGCACCCTCCCGGATGGCGGGGTTCATGGCGGTGTTCGGTCCGCCCCAGGGAGATGGGCTCAGATAGGGAGATGCACCCCCAAGGACGGCATGAGGCTTAAGCCTTTCGGAAATTGGGGCCCAAATGAGGCAGGACCTAGAGGCAGCCCCAGGCCAGACTCCAGGAGCTCAGTGGCCTTGGGGGATGCGGGGCAGTGCCCGGATGGGCCGAGGCGGTGGAGGATTGTCCAGGACCGGTTCGGGCCGGGCACGCACACCAACCCGGCGCTTCTGCTTGCGCAGCAGGTAGTTGGAGTACTGTACCTCGGGCATGGCCAGCTTGAGGCAGGCCTCAGTGGCCGGGCCGGCAACACCGCTGGGCAGGTCGTAGCCCATGATGTCCACCTTGCGGCTGGGCTGCCAGGGCTGCAGCTGCTTGGTGCGGATCTGCGCGGCGGGCCGTAGCACGGGCTCCTCGCCAAAGCAGTGCCGCAGCAGGCGCTCACGGGCCTCACGCAGCTCCCGCGCCTCGCGCTCCACGCAGGCACGGCCAGCATGCGCCACGCGGCGCCAGAACGTGGCGTTGAAGTGGTCGTAGAGGCCCGCGTCGAGCGCGTTCCAGGCGCGCGCAGCGCGTGCCAGAGACTCGGGGATGCTGGCCAGGCGCGAGCTGGCAGCACGCGCATTGAGCTTGGCGTAGAGCACGTCCTCCAGGTCCCAGGCCAGGAGACGCCGCAGCAGCACGAGCGACTCGTCGAAGTACTCAGCGATCATGACCAGCGAGAAGACCTCCTCCACCTGGCGGATGAGGCCCGCCAAGTAGGCGGCGTCCTCACGCGGGCTGCGCTCATTGTCGCCACCCAGGTCGTAGGCCAGCGTGTTGTGCGCGAACATGGCGAAGTGCTCGCCCGCGCGGTAGTAGGTCTCGGGCGCGTGCAGGAAGGCCTCGAGCGACGCGTTGGGCACGCGCCGGAAGGCAGGGCAGTACTGGTTATAGTAGCTGAAGAGCGACTCGAACATGGCAGCCGGCTCGCGCAGGATGGTGACGTAGACCGTGCCTGATGGCATGAGGCGCTCGAGCTCCGCCCGGTCGAAGCGCAGGTGGCTGGCCAGCACGTGCGGTGGGCGCGTGGCCGGGTGCACGAAGTGCGCCGAGAAGTTTCGCGGATAGCAGAACTGGTGCTCGCAGGTCGGGTGCGGCAGGGCCACCGTCAGGTTGTGGCGCTCTGCGAAGCGAAAGAGGATGTTCTGCACCGTGGTGCCCGCAGTCTTGTGTGTCTTCAGGAAGGCCACGGTCATGTGCTTGGGGCGTGGTGGCGAGTCCCGCAGAGGCGGGCAACTCAGAGGGAACAGCTTGGGGTACCTGCAGGATCCAGGGAAGGTGCAGGGAGGAGGGTGTAAGAGGTGTGTAGCTGGACTCCTGCCCCTCCCCAAGAACTGCGGGGTGGGCCACAGAGCGGCTTATTTGGGGCTTTACCCACAGAGCAGTAGAGGGGTATGGAAGGCGGCCTCTAAGATGACCCACGTGATCCCTGCTGGCCTCCTGGTATTCAAGCTCTTGTGTATTTCCTTCCCCTTGAGTATGGGCGGGACTTATTGATGGCTCTAGGGAATAGAATGGGGCAGAAATGATGGGTGTCACTTGTGAGATTACATTACTAAAAGACTATGGCTTTTATCTTGGTGTCTTCCTCTAAGAAAACTCATGCAGAAGGGGTAGCAAGCCACCGTCCTGTGAGCAGCCCTGTGGGGAGGCACCACGTGGCAACAACTCCCAGGGACCTGGGCCTTCAGTCCATCACCCTACTTGAAGAACTCAAGCCTGTGTACAGCCGCTCGAGTGAGCTTGGAAGGGGCCTTCCCATCAGACCTGCAGAGGACAGGGCAGGCTCGTAACAGACCTCAAGCCAGAGGCACCTGGCTGAGCCCCACCCGGATTCCTGATCCACAGAAGTGAGGTAATAAATGTTTGATATGCGCAGCTGCTAAGTTTTGAGGTCGTTTTGACACAGAAATAGGTCATTAATACAGGGCCAGTGGCTCTTGGAGACCCTTGAGGAACCCTGTTCTGCGGGTACAGAGAGTGAAGACCAGCAGGAGAAAACTCATTTACGGAAGTCTGGCAACTCAGATAAAGTCACCAAATGCTCTTGCTCTCTGTTTTCTTTCTCTTTTTTTCTTTTAAAGATTTTATTTATTTATTCTTAGAGAGGGAGGGACGGAGGAAGGGAGAGAGGAACATTAATGTGTGGTTGCCTCTTGAGTGCCCCCTACTGGGGACCTGGCCACAACCCAGGCATGTGCCCTGACTGGGAATCAAACCAGTGACCTTTTGGTTTGCAGGCAGGAGCTCAGCCCACTGAGCCACACCAGCCAGGGCTCTGTTTTCTTTTCCATGTTTACTTTGCGCCCAGCTCCCCACCTTGTGGAGGCGTGGCTTGGGCTTTGAGGCAACGCATCTGTCACACGATTCTGTTAAGACCTCCGGATCTTGATTCACTCATTCAGCCAATGTATTTTTTTAACATTTCCTATGTGCCAGGCACTGTTCTAGACTCCAGAAATATGATAGTATAAAAAACAGAGAACAATGCTAGTCTTCAGGAAGCTTTCATTTCTGTGTCCTTGACCCTGAAACAGGGTGTTCGGGATTACAGGTGAGCCATGAGCTCTCTTCAGACTTTGAGTTGCTCTCCCATTTCTCTCCTTCCACCTTAAGCACAATATCAGGAGGACAACTCTAAGCAGCTTTGAGAACACCATGGAGATTTCCTGTCCGTGGCTGATTCGGGCTCACGATAACGTCTACACAGACATTAAAGACCAGCCAATCCTCTGGCAAGGGGGCTGGGCCCTCTGACACCACTGTCCTGGGCAGACCACGTAGGAAATGGGGAAGGGGAGGCCCTGAGGGGGTCCGAGGTTTGTTGGGTTCACATGTGAGCCAGGAGTAGGGTCGGGACTCCTGTTAGTCATCACATGGTATCCTGTGGCAGGGTGACAGGCTGGGTCACACATACCATCATTTCTATTTCACAGATGAGGAAATGGGCCCGGAGAAGGGAGGGGACTTGCCCAGCACAGCAGAAGCAGTGAGGAGTCTGCGGTGCTCTGTGAAGGCACCCGTGATGGGTGCGGAGGTCTCGGGCTAGGTTAGAGTCCCAGCGTAGTCACTGACTGACTGTGACTTTGAGCAAGTCACTCAGCCCTTTGTGTGAAGGTCAGTCCCTGACTGGGGAGGCTGTGTGGGTACAAAGATGTACGGAAAACACTTTCAGGAGAGAGGGAGGGAACAAAGCCTGGGAGAAGACAGACTCTTCCAGCAAGTGCGTGGAATGGGAAGGAGCGCCCTCAGTTCTGGTGCTAACCAGGCAGCTGGCCACGGGAGAACCGCGTCTTCCCAGCGCGCCCCCCCCCCACAACAAGGCCCAGACCCCTTACCAGCTGAGTTGTGTCCCCTGGTGGATGAGGAGGCTCAAGGTGCTGCACCCCAGCACCAGCAGCAGGATTTTCCTGCGACTCAACATCTTCGTGGCCTGCTGCAGGCGCTGGAGGATGGTAGGCATGACGGGGTGCCCACCCCTGGGCTGGCCGGGGTCTCGCTATCCAGGACGCCCTTCGCTGGCACTCATGGGGGCTCCTGACGCTCTGGTAGCAGGGCCAGGGTTCCTGAGAGGCCTGGCAGGAGAAGGAGGCAAACAGGTTTACAGTGGGCAGGGGAGATGGGCTCCGAGCCCCAGCGGACTGCTGCAAAGGAGCGCTCCCAAGAGTGGGGTGAGCAGAGAGGCCAGGGAAGATCAGATTCCTGCCTCCCTTCACCAAGACCCTATCTCCACATTGCTCCAGATAACTCAGTCTTGGGTGGAATTACAGCCTCTGGGGTGTGGCCAGCCCTACCGGCTACAGCCACTGCCTCCCTTGGGCCCCGTCTCCGCTTCTCTGCTTGCCCCTAATCAGTCTCTGTCTCCTGGCCGTCTGTGTCTGTCTCCCCAGTAGACTCACCTTAGCACCAAGGCTTGGCTCCAAGCACAGACGCCTCACCTCAGGGTTCCCCCTGCTCTAGGGCTCCTTACCTGATGGCCACAGCCAAGGGTTGGTCTTGATGCCCCAGAAACTGAGCTCCTCAGAAACTGACCAAGCCTTCACCTTCTCAAGTCTCTGACTGAGGGGAGGGTTAATACCGCAGACTACTATGTGTACTGTACTATTATCTACTTAGTCCCGTTCCATCACCTAGCTCCTGGCGGGTATTCCACTTTGCAGACAAGGACACTGAGGCTCTAACAGATGACGCCCCTTGTCTGGGCCTCACTGCTGGTACCAGCAGAACCTGGAGTCAGACCCGCTCTTTCTGGCTGCAGGGTCCACGCCCTCAGACGGGGTGCTGCTACCACAGAGAGCTGATGCCGCAGCCTGCCCAGGCCCCGGCACTCCTGCACGCTTCTGAGCCCTGAACCCTCCCAGCTGGGTTCCTGCTCTGAGGGCCCAAGACCAATAAATCCGTGAGGGAAAGAAAGGAAGGACCTGAAATCCTGGAACCCTATCTCGATTCCACCCCCGGACACCTGAAACCCTGGCCACCCCATCAGCTCGCTCTGGCGACTCGGACTGGCTGAGGCGGTGATGGCTGCCTGGGTGGTGCAGGGCCATACGGGGAACGCAGAAGGGCTCCTGCCGGTTGTCCTTGAGAATCTCCTGGAGAAGGTGGGCCTATACCCCCGGTGAGTGACGGTATGAGAGGCCGAAGGGCCCGCTTCCCGGCCACTCACCTGTCCCCACACACAAATGCCTTGGCTCCAGGGCAGCACAGCCCTTGGCAGCGCCAGTGGAAAGTCAGCTTCGGCAGCAATGCTTGTCCCCTGGCTGTAGGTGGGGTCTCTGGTTCAGCTTCTGCCTCACACACACTCCTCTCCAAGGGGAGGGGGGCTGGGACTCGAGGGGCACGTGCAGGTGTGGAACTAGGGCACCCGAGCCCCAGGAGGGGTGAGGTAATGTGAAAGCTCTCTGACCGTCACCTCTCCTGGCAGCCCTGGCCTTGGCTTCCAGTGCTGCTCCTTCCCCCGACCCCAATTAATCCTGGATTATGTTTAAACCCGTTTGGGGGAAAGATGTCTGGTCAGGCCTCTCCCCTGTCTCCAAGCCCCATCTCCTTGTTTCCGCCACCAGCCGGCAGACAGACTTAATCCGTCCGGAGTCAAGGAGGGTGAAGGGTCCAACCACAGGGGACAACCAAGGGCCTAGCAGAGAAAGTCCAAGCCCCCTCAGCCCGGGTCTTCTCCAGGACAGCGGGGGCAGGGGAGGGCCGGCTCCACCTGGGTGGGCAGCCTGCAGGAGGAGGGCAGCCCTCGGGATGCGGACCTTCTTCCCTTCGTCACTGAGCCTGCCTAGGGGACCTGGTGACCACACGGTTTCCCAAAGGGGCATGTGGGGAGCCAGCCTGTTCCCATCTTTGCTGAACTCGCTGAAACCACCCTAGTTTTCAGAAGACTGTGGGTCAGCTGAAGACCTCAAGCCTTGAGGAGCCCACAGTGGAACTTCCTCGGGGCAGATGGTTCAACCAGGCCCCACAGAGAGGGACAGTAGCCTGCCTGGTGGCCCTCTCATCCCATTCCCCGTTGCCTAGGGAGCCAGCCAGCCAGAGCCCAGTGTGGGGCTCACTTGGAACAGGGCATCATCACAAGAGTTCTCGGGGCACCAGTTTCCGCTTGGCCACCAGCAGTGACGGGCCACTCATCACCTTCAGATACAGCCCAGTCCACTTCTCAGCAGCCCTGGCTGTCCACAGGTTCTTTCTGGGACAGCTGGGATCTTCAGCATGTGCCCTTCCACCTTCCACTCTGCATGGTTGCTCACGCTGCCGTCCTAGACCCCACAGACCCTCTTTCTCCACAACAGACCTTCAGGTGTTTGAAAGCAGTAACCCCGTTTCCTCTGGGTGGGCACTCTGCCAGGGTAAACATTCTGGGTCCCGCAGAGGGTGCTGCTCTGACACCCGGACGTTGGAGGCAGCCTCCCTTCCCTCGGCAAGTTCACTGCCTGGTGCCTGATCTGGAGACGGAGTCAGGGTGATGGCGCCCAGGAGGGGCTGAGTTTCCCCCTCTAGTCTCCAGGCTGGGGTGAGGCGGGTCTGCTGGGGCCAGGCCCTGGCTCCTGCCCATCATATGCTCCAAACTACTTCCCGGCTCCCCCCATGCCTTCTCCACCGGAGCATGTCCCTCAGCCATCCCAGACAGGTCAGCACGCCCAGCCTCATCAGAATATCAGTGCTAATTTTAGTCAGAACGCTGTACCTCAGGCTGCTGCCCGCTTTTTGCAAATTGCTTTTCTTTCTCCAGGGAACCAAAGAAGAAAGGGAATAGCTAACCAGAGCTCAGCAAACTGGCCTGGACGCCCACCTACCCTCAGATGAGTGCTTTTCTCTCCCTGCTCCAAGCTTTAGGGCTGATACTGGTGCATTTACAGGAGGAGGGTGCCCTGTCCTGGACCATCCAGCCCTGACGACCTAACCGACCCTTGGCTGACCTGGAGACTCACTGAGGACCGTGCAGCCCAGTGAACGGGGACACTGACCCTGGCACTCGAGAGGAAGGGGCCAGAGGCCGAGAAGGCTGCAAATTAGTGTCCCAGGAGATCAAGTATCTTTCCACCCCCCTCCTTGCCTCCCCCATCCCGGCCTGCACCCGGTCCCTCCAGCCCCCTTTCCCTGTCATCCTTTCCCGCGCCATCCCTACCTGCACATTCCCTTCCTCTCTTCTCTTCGTCACTACCTACCTCCCCCCACCCCAATTCCCTCAGTTTCATCACATCCCCCCCAGGGATCTGTCATTGGAATCTGCTCACCATAGGGGATAGGCCAGATTCACTCCCTCACCCAGTCCTCTGTCACTCCCCAGGGGGCCGTGAGTCCCCCTCCTCGAGGTCTCCAGGCGCTGGGTCCCCAGGACACTCTCCCGCCCACCCATCGTCCTCATCCCGGTCCAGTCCCCCCTGCCCCCCAGCCGCAGGTTGACTACCGCAGTACTCACGCGAGGGCTCTGCCTCCGACCTGGGTGGCCGGTGGTTGCCGCTACCTCCCAACCCTTCTCCTGAAATCCGCTGCGGGTCCGAGGGTGCTGGGGCCCTGCGCACCAAGTACCCGTTGCTCGCCTCTCGGAGCCTGGATGGGATCAGGTGGCAGCGTCTGCTGGGCTTCGCTGCTCTCGACTCTGCCCGCTGCCCGCCCCCCATCGCACGCTGGAGGCGGGGCGGGGGCGGGGGCCAGCAGCAGCACGGGGGAGAGGGAGGGGAAGGGGAGGGGGCAGCGCTGGCTCGCGGGCTGCTGAAAAGTCTTCAGGCGGCATCTTCGGATGCGGGCATCTTCCCCTAGCGATCTTGCTGAGTCCGGACACCAGTGTGGCCAGCTCCTTGTCCTCATCTTACAGAGGGGAAACTGAGCCCCAGAAGGTATCTGGATGCGACAGCACAGCTGCACATCCCTGGATCCCACTGGTCATCGCTGGACTGGTGGGTCCCTGGGGAGTTAGAGACACAAGTACATTTATCTACAAGCATGCAATGCTCCCTGTTTCCTCCCCTTCTCTTCTGCTTCCACCCCTGGCTATGGTCTCATTTGCCCTCACACCCCTGGGTAACTGTTCCCCTCCAGCTCGTGGGAGCCCCTTGCTGCTGACCCACTCCCAGTCTTTACGAGGACCCCAGACCCACTTACTCCTGACCAGAGCCTTTGTGGGCCTGGGACCCCTTGCCCAGGCACTTTGCCTGGGTCTGGCTGCTTCTGCTGTTCTGAGACTGCAGCGATGATAGATGTAAAGGCTCTGTGTGAGCTCCTGTGTGTGTGTGCGTGTGTGTGTGGCAGGGGCAGTGGGGGGGGAGGTCTTGAGTTTTCTACTGCCCTCTTAGTTCTTAGCTCCCACCACCTGGGCACTGGGCAGCAGCATCTCCCAAAGTCCTGCCAGACACCAAGAGCCCCACATTTAGTTCTGTGGTTCTCCCGGACCCTGCTTTCTGTTGCCCTCTTGGCCTGGTGCAGCAAGGATCCTGGAGCTGCGGCAGCTACCCCGAAACTGGCTCTGGAAGGGACTGGATTCATTCTAGACCGGCACAGATAGGTCTTGTGTGAGTGCCCTAACTAAGGAGGAGAAGGGAAAGGGGATCGCTCAGCGTCAGGATCACTGCTCGTGGTCCCAGTTTGGCTTTTCAGTCTTCCCCTCTGAACAATGAGGGTCCTACCCTGCTAGGGTCCCACAGCTTTTAGGATAAAATGGGGCCCCGCTTGGGCTGTCACTTTCTGGCCTAAGCTATACCACCTCCTCACCCATCAGTCCTTAGTTCTCCTGCCTCGGAGACTCCCAGCCCCTTCCCTACCGCGTACACAGGCCTCGGGGCCTCTAGCCTCAGATGACCTGCCATTGGCTCTCCAGTTTCAGGGAGCAGAAAGACACTTCCTTTGTATCACGACTGGTTCTGCTCGAGTGGGCTGACAAGCTGGAGGGGAGGGCAATGCTGCTTTTCCTTGTCCCTTCTGGGTTTGGCTTCTCCCTGGGGAGTGTCAGGAGACTGGGGTGGGGGGGTGGTAGTGGTAGAAGTGGGGAGGGTCAAGGTTCGGGCAGGAGCGAAGAGAATTTCCTAGCCAGCCCTTTTCTCCGTCTCTCAAACCTCAGCTGCACTGGACCTTGCGCCCCATTCTTTCTTTCACTGCTGCCAGCTATTTCTCTGCTGGAGGCAGTGGGTGAAATGGAGCATGCTAGAGATCTGAAGGGTGTGGGCGTTTGTTGGGGGGAAATGAGACCATTTCACCTGAGTCTCCTGGTTGTTTCCTCTGATGCACACATACACACACAGGTAGTGGGCCTGCCAGTCAGAGACAGAGCTAGACTGGCAGAGGAACCTCGGAGCTCGTGGCAGGCATGGGGAGAGAAACTGAATCGACTGGTCGGGATAGGGAGAGGTGAAGCAGGGCAGGCAAGGGCGTACCTGCCCATTTCTCTCTCAGGGGCACAGGCCACTGGTGGGGGGTGGGGGGACAGGAAGCAGGGTCGTCTTCCCAGGAGGGTCCTGGGGATGAGGGAAGAAAAGTTCCTGAGTTTATTTTGGACATTAAAAAAGACACAAATCCTGTTGCTGGGAAGACTGTTTCATTTGCTTCCCCTCCAGTAATCATTTATGGAGCATTTCTTGAACGCCAGCAGGTCCCTTCTCACGTTCTTGGGGATAAAGGTGGGGAGAAGGGGCAAGAAAGACTTCAAAACAAATGGTGGAGGTTTGAACGTGTTATGGGAGCTCCATGCAAGGACAGGAAAATGGGAGAAAACCTAACGAGACGACATTTCAGCCGGCCTGAATGGTGGAAAAACAGGCTTTAAGCGTGGCCCTCCCCCCAGGTCGGTAGCTGGAGCTCAGCCCGGGCAGGTCCGCTCTTCTACCGGCTCTGATCCCATTTCAGCCCGTTCACCTAGGCCGGGGGTGGGCGGCAGACAATCACATTTATCACAGATATGGGCTGCAAATTCCCGCTTTTTGGCGCCCTCAATGCCTGGCCGCCGGGGAATGAGTCCTTAGGGGTCCTTGAGAACGTAAGCGTCCGGGCCTCTCTCGCTTGATTTGGGAGTCGGGCCGGGAGACCGCCGGACGGCGCACCGGCAGATGAGACACTGAAAACAGCTCGGCTAGCTCCGGTCCCCAGTGTGCCCAGCGCAGTGGCCGGACGCCGAACTACAACTCCCAGAGGGCTTAGTGGCGAGGCTGCCTAGACGCAATTGGAGAACAGCAGTGGGTGGGTCTCCACCCCAAAGGCCTTCCAACCCTGGAGGGGACGTGGCGGACGACGCTGCCGGAAGTTTCGGAAGTGGGCCCCCAGTCTGGGCCGAGCTTCCGGTTTGGTCGCGCGCCTTGCCGGGGCTAAGATGGCGGCCGAGCATCTTGAGCCTCCCAAAGGGGAGTTGCAGCTGCCGCCGCCGCCACCACCTGGGCACTATGGCGCCTGGGCTGCGCAGGAGCTTCAGGCCAAACTGGCAGAGATCGGAGCGCCAATCCAGGGTGAGGGGCACTGGGGGTCAAGAGCCGGCAGCGCAGGCCTGCGGGGAAGCGGAGTCTGGTTACCCCGGAGACCCGGGGGCGGGTGGCGGAGGAGGGCTGCTGGGGCTTGACTAGGGCCGCCTGGCCTGCTCCGCCTGTGCTACGCCCTTAATCCTGTGCTTTGTCCAGCAGGGAGTCGCGAGGAGCTGGTGGAACGGCTGCAGACTTACACCCGCCAGGTAAGCGTTACCAGCAGGGGGTCGGGATAGGCCGAGCTTCTGCAGGAGGCCTTCATTCTTTGTGTACCTCCGCACAGCAGGCGGGTCTTGCCCTTTTTGTCAGTTACTGTCTTCACATGCTGTGTTGTAACCGTTTGTATATACGTACTGGTTTTGCCCAGTGCTCAGCCGGAGCTCTGGCCGACAGGCACGGGGTAAATTTTGTGGCATGAGCGGGAGCGGGCGTCGTTTAGTGGAACAGCATGTTTTTGAACTGACCTAGAGCCCTTTCTCTTTTGCAGACTGGCATCGTACTGAATCGGCCGGTCCTGAGAGGCGAAGATGGGGACAAGGCTGCCCCCCCTCCCATGTCAGCACAGGTAGGGAGATTGTTCCACTTTATCATGCCCCTTCGGGTTAGGGTATCCTTTCGCACAGGTAGTGTACTGGGGACGCAACTCGCTGATTGGGCAGGGAGTTACTGCAGTGACAGAATTAGGAGCTCTTTAGTTTCCCTTGGTCCTGTCCTTGCCTCCTTCTCCAGTGTCTGCTCCTCCAAATTCTACTGATCATTTAAGATTCAGCTTAGATATCTGGAAGCTTGACTTGATGCTCCCCTACCCAGCTGGTAGTTATCATCTTTGTCCTGGGGCACAGTTCCTGTGCTATTCATTAAGACATTAGGGCTCACTTTCTGATTTGGCTTCATACTACTTACATTTAGTGAGTTATTGGGGCATACCAGATCCTCCTTATTTAAGTCCTCTCAAATTCCCTGATCTTTCTGATCCAGGACATGAGTCTTTTTCTCTAGAGCGGTGGCTCTGACCTGGGGCCCATTGACTTCTGTGTGTGGGGTAAGGAGTCCTCAGACGGCCTTTCGAGCTGTCCATGAGACTCCTGACGTTATGTGCAAAATCTGTGCTCAAGATGTTTTTCTGGAGAGAGAACACTAGCTTTCTTTGGTTGGTGCCCCAGAGTTAACATCTGCTCTTGGTGTTGCTATGGAGTATGATCTGAATGCAAGAACTGTGTATCATTGGACTTTGAATCCCGGCACCTGTGTGGTAGTAGATTCCCAGCGAGTGTCTGCCGCAGATAAATGCTTCCTAGGTTACGGTCATATTTTTTCCACAGCTGTCTGGGATTCCCATGCCACCGCCACCCATGGGACTACCCCCTCTGCAGCCTCCTCCACCGCCCCCACCACCTCCACCAGGCCTTGGCCTTGGCTTTCCTATGGCGGTTGGACCCCGCCCACCCAACTTGGGGCCCCCGCCTCCTCTGCGGGGGGGTGAGCCCGTGGCACTGTCAGAGGAGGAGCGGCTGAAGCTGGCCCAGCAGCAGGCGGCGTTGTTGATGCAGCAGGAGGAGCGCGCCAAGCAGGTGGGCAGCTGGCCTGGGGTGTGAAGGGGGAGTGGGATCTTAGAGAGAGGTGGGTTTGGGGGTCTAGCCTTCTGGGAAGGTCTGGACCAGAGACTAAAACTTGGGCCCTGGGCTGGAAGGGGACCCCCGGAAGCAGAGCTGTAGTAGGCTGGCCTGGGGGTACCGGTGCTGGTGTGAGCTTGTTTTCTTTTTCAAGCAGGGAGATCATTCGTTGAAGGAACATGAACTCTTGGAGCAACAGAAGCGGGTAATGCCCCTCATTTTGATCTTTGACCCCATAGTCTGGTTCCTTGGCCATCACTTGTATAGCTTCGTGTGCCAAACAGGATGTGCCATTCCAGGTTACTTCGTCCTCAACGGGGTTTCAGCCTCTCCCAAATAATTTCATCTTTCTCGTAGCTGAGGGGCTGGTGAGCTGTGGACTGCAGCCTGTGTGTGTGTGTGTGTGTTAAAAAGGTCCATACAGTGGCTTCAGTGTTTGCAGTCTGGCCCCTTACAGGAAAAGTCTGATGATCCCTCCTAGTCTTACCGGACGTCGTTATAGGTTCCGTGGAGGGGACTCCGGCTAATTTAGGCATTCATATCTGATTGAGACTAAACGTGATGCAGGAGACAGTCAGCCCACCAGGTGTCTTATGTCAGTTGTTACCTAACAGGTAAACGGCGTTGATAGCACCAGCTGTGGAAATATTCATGAAGCACCGTCTTTGCCCAGATTGTGCTAGATCTTGAGGGGCAGGTATAAGTAAAGAATTCACCGTTTGTTAGAAATAACTTAATCTTTTGGACCAAACTTGTTAAAAAATAGAAGTCAGGGTTTAGCTGAATATCGAATTCTCTGCTAGGAATCAGAAGTCCCCTGGAGTGTTTCTTGGTGTTATTTCCAGGGAGCGTGTGTGTGTGTGTATGTGTGTGTATATACATGTGTGTATGTGTGAGTGTGAGAGAGAGGAGATGGGAAGGGCTCCTCCGTTCGGATCAGAACCCCGGGGGTGGCGGGGCCACCAGAGCTCCGGCGGTACCTGGTCGTTCTCCTGGGGCCTGTTCCCCGGCTGAGCGGATGCGTGGCCAGGGCTGCCTGCCCAGCGGATTGGCCACCCGTCGCTCCACTTGCGCTCCCTCCTGTAGGCCGCTGTGTTACTGGAGCAAGAACGGCAGCAGGAGATTGCCAAGATGGGCACTCCGGTCCCTCGTCCCCCGCAGGATATGGGCCAGATTGGTGTTCGCACTCCTCTGGGCCCTCGAGGTGAGACCTTGATAATGGAAGGAGAGGGCAAGGGTGGTGGTGGAGATTTTGTTTATTTAAGTATGTATCACGTTAAAAAAGTATGCACGCCAAAAGTACGTAGTTCCATGAACTCTCATAAACTGAACACACCCCTACGACCAGTACCTGGACCAAAAACCGAAACATAACCAGCACCCCAGAGTCCTCCCGGCCCCCTTCCAGCTGCACCCTCCCCCGAGGGCGCTGTCACCCTGACTTTTAGTCAGGAAGGCAATATTTAAGGTGAGTGTTTTGTCTCTTCTCACACTGGATTTCTTTCTCAGTTGCTGCTCCAGTGGGCCCCACTCCCACTGTTTTGCCCATGGGGGCCCCAGTTCCCCGGCCTCGTGGCCCCCCGCCGCCCCCTGGAGATGAGAACAGAGAGGTGAGGTGGCTGATTTCTTTGTAGGGAGAGGAGAGTGGTTTAGAAGGGGGCTACTTCTGGATTTTCAGAGAAGGATTCTGAGAGAAGGCAGGAGGACTTCCGGGTGTGTGTGGGGGGAGGCAGATGTAGCTCAGACACGTTTAGGTGGGCCAGGGAGACGTTTCTGGGGCAGGGTCTGCAGTTCACTGAGGGATGCTGAGGGGGCGGGGGAGGCCGGTTGGTGTTGTCCACTCTGCTGGTTATGTCACCTGGCCAGCAGCTTTCCTAGTACAGGAGGTGGACATCCTTGGGAAAGAGGCATTGAGATTGCCCCTCCTTCCTGGGTTGTCTGGCAGATGGATGACCCCTCCGTGGGCCCCAAGATCCCCCAGGCTTTGGAGAAGATCCTGCAGCTGAAGGAGAGCCGCCAGGAGGAGATGAACTCTCAACAGGGTGAGTACGCTGTGCTGTCCTGAGGGCTGCAGGGACGGGGACCCGGAGAGGCTGCGGCCGAGGCTGCGCTCCTCTCTCCCGCGGAGGGTGTGGGGACAGAACAGGGCCCTCGATAGGGAGGGGCTGCTGGGAGCACGGCAGGGCAGCGGCCCCCCCCCACCAATGGCCCCCTCCCTCCCTGCAGAGGAAGAGGAGATGGAGACGGACGTGCGCTCGTCCCTGGGCCAGTCGGCGTCGGAGACTGAGGAGGACGCAGTGTCTGTATCCAAAAAAGAGGTGCGGAGCGGGGTCCGGAAGCAGTGCCTGGAGGGGGTCTGGGCACCGAGGTCCCTCCCCTTCTCGGTGCTCGGTACGCAGCAGCTGCGGTCGTGCCGGGTTTTGTCCCCGGCATCTCGTAGGTGTTTTCCATTCAATTACTGTGAGTTCTTCCCAAGTTATTAATTTTTTTTAGGTTTTATTTATTTTTAGAGGGAGGGAGAGGAAAGGAGAAAGGGAGAGAAACATCAGTGTGTGGTTGCCTCTCGTGCCCCCCCAAATGGGGACCTGGCCCGCAACCCGGGCGTGTGCCCCGACCGGGAATTGCACTGGCGACCTTTTGGTTCACAGGCCGGCTCTCAGTCCACTGAGCCACGCCAGCCAGAGCAGTTGTTTGAGTTCTGAGTACAATGCGTACTTACATTTTAACGCTAAAAGACCTGAGTTTCTGAGAAGTATGGTAATTTATCCAGAGGCCCACAACTTAAGAGGGGCAGAATTTTGGAGTCTGACTTCAAGGCCACTTAAAAAAAAAAAAAAAAATATATATATATATATATATATATATATATTTTAAGAGGGGGGAAGAGAAGGAGAGATACATCACTCAGTTGCCTCTTCCACGGCCCCAGCCGGGGGCCTCGCCTGCAGCCCAAGCATGTGCCTGACCAGAAGTCAAACTGCTGACCTTTTGGTTTGTGGGAGGATGCCCAACCCACTGAGCCGCCCCAGCCAGGGCTCAAGGCCTCTTTACTCAGCTTCTTGAGGAAACTGGGGGAAGATGAGATTGGGGGCCGGCATGGTGGTTGGATTCTCTGACCCAGTCGGTTTTACTTGTTTTGGCAGAAAAATCGGAAGCGTAGGAACCGAAAGAAGAAGAAAAAGCCCCAGCGGTCGCGGGGGGCATCCTCTGAGAGTTCTGGGGACCGAGAGAAGGAGTCCACCCGGCCCCGGGGCTCTGAATCCCCAGCTGCCGACGTTGAAATTGAGTATGTGACTGAAGAACCTGAGATTTATGAGCCCAACTTCATCTTTTTCAAGAGGATTTTTGAGGCTTTCAAGGTACAGGAGCAGCCCTCTCACGGGGCGGGGTGGACTGGAAAAGGGCAGGGATGGGGGAGGCCGCGTGAGGGGACATTTCCCATGCCGGGTGCAGGAGCTGGGGCGGGGCTCGGGGCCGGGGTCCACGTGGTCTGCCTCCGCAGCTCACCGACGATGTGAAGAAGGAGAAGGAGAAGGAGCCAGAGAAGCCGGACAAGCTGGAGAACTCGGCAGCCCCCAAGAAGAAGGGCTTTGAGGAGGAGCCCAAGGACAGCGACGACGACAGCAGCGACGATGGAGCGGTGAGGCTCGTGCACTCCCGCGGGGGGGTGGGCGCGGGGACTCCCTGGGGGCTGCTGGTGGTCAGCTCTGGCAGGGAGGGTCCCTGCGGCGGCTGGAGGTCTG
Source organism: Tonatia bakeri (assembly GCA_004024845.1). NCBI lineage: Eukaryota > Metazoa > Chordata > Mammalia > Chiroptera > Phyllostomidae > Tonatia > Tonatia bakeri. The sequence goes on along the minus strand of PVIA01000549.1, from coordinate 68,490 downwards.
GGGTTGGCCGGGCAGTCCGACCGACACCGGGGGAATCCTCTTGTCCAGGAAAAGAAGCCGGAAGCCCCCAAGCTGTCCAAGAAGAAGCTGCGCCGGATGAACCGCTTCACTGTGGCTGAGCTGAAGCAGGTGAGACCGAGATGGTCCAGCGGGCATGGGCTCCTCGCCGCCCCTGGGGGGTTTCACTTTGGGGAGGGGAACCTCGAAGAAGGCCTGGGGGGGCTTCGGTAGGAGTCCTTTGAAAAGGAGAAAGAAAAAGCTGTGGGCTGGAGAGGTTGGGGCTTTTTTGAGGTGTGTTGCTGTTTTTCAGCTCGTGGCTCGGCCCGACGTTGTGGAGATGCATGATGTGACGGCACAGGACCCCAAGCTCTTGGTCCACCTCAAGGCCACTCGGAATTCTGTGCCCGTGCCACGCCACTGGTGTTTTAAGCGCAAGTACCTGCAGGGCAAACGTGGCATTGAGAAGCCCCCCTTTGAGCTGCCCGACTTCATCAAACGCACAGGCATCCAGGAGATGCGGGAGGCCCTGCAGGAGAAGGTGGGGGCCTGCCTAGGGCCCTGAGGTGCCCTGCGCGAGCCGTGTCCGGACTAGGGGCCTGCTTCAGAATTGGGATCTGGTGGTTCCCAAAACCCACCTTCTTAAGAATTGTCTTGTTATCCGATCTCTGGTTTAGAAGTTAGCACTGTACGTGACACGTGGCAGGAGGGTCGGTCCTCACCTTGGTGCTCAGAGCTAGCTCTCCTGTCCCTTCCCGGAGACGCCTGGTTCTCAGTGGCTCCACCCCTCGTCTCCTCGTCCCCGAGCCGGCACTCGGCCAGCCGTCTCTGATCTGCACATGGCGCCGCCTCTCTCTGCCGGTTGCTTCTGGCTTTGTCTGTAGTTATCTGCCTCCAACGTGAGCGCAATACACTCTGGGACTAGAGATTCGTGGTGGTTGTGTGACTTCTTACATGTAAAAGTTTTAATTAAATACTTGGAGTAGGCAGCAGTTGCGTGTCCTGCAAAAATTCCGGAGGTGCCAAAGCACCGGGTGGAATCTCTGCCTCCCGGCGAGGTGCTCGGCCGCCAGGCCTCTCAGAGGCAAGTCATGAGTTTGGTTCACAGGACGTATATGTTTTGTTCGACAGGGATTCTGTAATTTTGAGGAGTTTGAGCAGGAAGGATGTTGGTGACTTTCTGAATGAGATAAATGAGGTTTCATTGCAGCTCTTCAGGGAGTGGGGAGCCAGATCTAGTAAGCATTGAACTTGCTGAATCCCTTTTCACCATCCTCCTCAGGAAGAACAGAAGACTATGAAGTCAAAGATGCGAGAGAAGGTTCGGCCCAAGATGGGCAAGATCGACATCGACTACCAGAAGCTGCATGACGCCTTCTTCAAGTGGCAGACCAAGCCAAAGCTGACCATCCACGGGGACCTGTACTATGAGGTCCGGGGGGTTCGGGGGTGGGGACTGGGATGGCGAGGCTGGGCCTTCGGTCGTGGCTCTGGAACTCCTGGTCTGAAAGGCTTTTGAAGCTGGAACAGTGGCCCCTCTCCTCAGCCTCAGAGTTGTCCATTAATTCTCCCTGAGTGGGACGGAACTTGAAATCTTCAGATGAGGCGGTTTTCTGGAGAGGTGCAGACCATGTCTGGCGCAGACCATGTCTTTGAAGTAATATTTGTTAATGGGTGGTTTAGGGACAGAGGCAGATGCTTTTGGGAAACATTTAATAATTGGGGAAGGGAGAAAACTTTTTTTCTGATTCTTAAAATATTAGTGACTATGATATCCTAGAATTCTTGGGGCGGGAGAATCTTGGCAATCATCTGGTCAAATGCCCTCATTTCACAGATGAGAAAGCAGCCCAGAATCTGCCCGGGACCTCACAGTGGACTAATCAGAGGACTGGGAGTCTTGCCTTTCAGACCCCCTCCTTCTGGCCTTTATGCCTTCGGTTGTGCCAGCGGGGCACGATGAGATGGGAGGCGGACTGGGAACGCAGCCGCGCTCAGCGGGGCTGTGTGTCTGCGTGGGCTGGGACTTCTCGTCTTTGTTCTCGCGTCCTCTTGCCGTCCAGCCCCGGTGTGTGTCTGGTGCTCACAATGCAGCGTGCCCTGCTTTCTCCCCAGGGGAAGGAGTTCGAGACGCGACTGAAGGAGAAGAAGCCAGGAGATCTGTCCGATGAGCTGAGGATTTCCTTGGGGATGCCGGTGGGGCCGGTGAGTGCCAGCGACCTGGCGGGACACAGAGAAGAGGGCGGGAATTGGAGCGGAAGGGAGACAAAGGGATAGGGTCGGGCAGATGGTATTTCGTTCCCTCTTTTCTGCAGAATGCCCACAAAGTCCCGCCCCCGTGGCTGATTGCCATGCAGCGATATGGACCACCCCCGTCGTACCCGAACTTGAAAATCCCTGGGCTGAACTCACCCATCCCTGAGGTGAGCACTCTCCTTTCTCCTGTTCTTAGCTGCCTCTGCTCTTAACTAAAGTGAGATTTTTTTCTCATTCCACCATATGTTTTTATTTAAAAAAAAAAGGGAGAGAATAATGGATTTTGTTATTTAAAAAAACTGACATGCTCACCTAAAATAATCAAACTTAAGAAGTACAAACGTGAAAGCAAACTACATTTTATCGCTCAGAAATAACTGGACTTAACATTTGGTGAACATGTTTCCCGCTATCTCCCTGGTATGTACGTGGATGGATACAGAACTAATTTTATGCCAGGAATGACATTAAGTTCATTTTTATTAAAACAAAACAAAATAAAACAAAACATTGCCTTGGCCGGGTGGCTCAGCTGGCTGGAGCGCTGTCCTGATGCACCAGGATCGCAGTTTTGATACTCGGCCCGGGCGCGTGTAGGAAGCAGCTGATGAACGCATAAACAAGTGCGACAATGAACGATGGATCTCTCCCTCCCTCCCTCCCTAAAATTGATAAATAAAAATTTTTTTAAAGAATTAAAAAAAATAACAGACAACAAAGTCATTGAAGTGAACAAGAAGTAATTGTTTAGCTTCAGAATTTTTTGTAAAAGACTATGTATTTTTAGAGGGAAAGAGAAGAAGAAAGAGGGAAACATCAATGTGTGGCTGCCTCTCATGCGCCCCCTACTGGGTGCCTGGCCCACAACCCAGGCATGTGCCCTGACTGGGAATTGATCCGGTGACCCTTGTTCGCAGGCCAGCACTCAGACCACTGAGCCACACAAGCCAGGGCAGAATTTCTCAAGAGAAATAGATTCTAAAGATTTTCCAAAAGTTAGGAAAGCATCAGGAAGAAGCAGAGCTTGTGTTTTTTTAATGAATGTTTCAGTTTTAGACAGTATGGGCTACCACAAAAGCTGAAGTTACTCACATACTTTCTGTCTCTCATCTCCTTGTCCTGTTAGATTTTTGTTGATTACTACTTTTGCTTTATAATGCCTTTTTACATTTAACTTCTCTCTGAAATCATAATTTCTGGAGTTCCCAAGTGTGATTTTTCTGTACTTTGGGGTGTGACTTTTTGCTAGGCCTGAAGTGCTACTTGAGGAGTGTAGGAGTAGAACTGACTTGCATTTCCTCTCTTGCAGAGCTGTTCCTTCGGATACCATGCTGGTGGCTGGGGCAAACCCCCTGTGGACGAGACAGGGAAGCCACTGTATGGGGATGTGTTCGGAACCAACGCGGCCGAATTCCAGGTGTGGGCTGTGGGTGGCCAGCTTGGCCTTACTGAAGGTCATGAAGTTTTAGAGAAAGTGGGTGTATAGCAGGGGTGTCCAACCTTTTGGCATCTCTGGGCCGCACTGGAAGAAGAAGAGTTGTCTTGGACGATACATTAAATACATTGTGATATGTTAAATATATTGTAATGTGTAATCACAAAAAAATCTCCGATGTTTTAAGTAAATTTACAATTTCGTGTTGGGCCGCATTCATAGCCATCCTGGGCCTGATGCAACCCACGGGCCACGGTTTGGACATCCCTGGTTTGTAGCTTCATTGCCAGTGAGCTGGGTGTCATGAATTTTCAGCGTCTGAAGGCCGTGTGTCCTTCTGAGCTGTACTGCAAGTGCGAGCCCCCTGCAGAGGTGGTGTGCTCCTGTCGGCGTCAGTCTCCCTTTGCAACAGCCTGACACAGGGTAGGTAGCAAACGTCTGTTAAATGAACGAGCGATCTCTTTCAGACCAAGACTGAAGAAGAAGAGATTGACCGGACCCCGTGGGGGGAGCTGGAGCCATCTGATGAAGAGTCTTCAGAAGAAGAGGAAGAGGAGGAAAGCGATGAAGACAAGCCCGATGAAACAGGCTTTATTACTCCCGCAGACAGGTGGGGAAGCGGAGTCGGCCTCTCTGAACCGGTCTGTCTGTCTTTGGGGACCTTCTCTCTACTCCAAGGCTTGTTCCTGTCTCCACAGTGGCCTCATCACTCCCGGAGGCTTCTCCTCAGTGCCCGCGGGGATGGAGACCCCGGAACTCATTGAGCTGAGGAAGAAGAAGATCGAGGAGGCGATGGACGGGTGAGGAACCAACAGGCCCAGAGCGGAGGCCTTTCTCCTCCCTGCAGCGTCTGGGTCGGCTGGCCGACGTTCGTTGTCGCCTGCCCCCATGGACACACAGTCACTGCACTGCAGCTTGGTGCCGGGCACTGCCCCGGGCCAAGGGGCGTCAGCTGTGGGAAAGACAGGGCAGAGAACAAGATCATTCCCGACATGGATAGGACGGTGAAGCTGAGGACACGGCATAGTGGGGTGTAGAGGGGCTGGGGGGCGGGGGGGGCGCCTTTGGGAAGGCCTCACGGAGGAGGAGGCATTTGAGCTGAGAGCTGACAGTTAGGAAAGAGCCAGCCACAGGATGATCGGGGACAGAGGAGCTGTGAGTGCGAACAGGGGGAAGGCCCTAACACACAAATTCTGCATAGTTGTGCTTCTGAAGCTCTTGTCATTAGGTGTGTAAACACGTGGGATTGTTACGTCTTCTGAATGAATTGATCCTCTGTCATGAAATGATCTATTCCGTTCTTTGTTCCCTTTTTTCTGTTTTCCTGTTTTTTGGATTACTGAACTTTTTTTTTAAGATTTTATTTATTTTTAGAGAGAGGGGAAGGGAAGGAGAAAGAGAGGGAGCGAAGTATCAGTGTGGTTGCCTCTTGTGTGCCCCCCACTGGGAACCTGGCCTGTAACCCAGGCATGTGCCCTGACTGGGAATCGAACTGGCGACCCTTTGGTTGGCAGCCTGCACTCAGTCCACTGAGCTGCACCAGCCAGGGCCTAATTGAACATTTTTTTATGATTCCATTTTGTCTCCTGTTTTGACTTAGTGACTGTAAGTCTTTGTTTTATCATTTTAGTGGGTGCCTTAGGGTTTGGAATATCCATCTTTATTACAGTCTGCCTTCAGATAGTGTCATACCACTTCTGGGTGGTATTAAGAACGTTACAGAAGTGTTTTGCATTTCTTCCCTCCTGACTTTGTCATGCATTTCACTTTCAGGTTAGAAGTCCTACTCTCCACGATTATTAGTTTTGTTTCAGCTGTCAGCTATCTTTTAGAGAGAGTTAAATAGTGAGAGTCATATGTCAACCTGTGCAATTACCAAGCGTTCTTCCTTTTCTTCTGGTGTGTCTAGGTCGATATCTGGTATCATTTTCCTTCTGTCTCGAAGTGTCCCTTCAGCTTTGCTGGTTGTGGGACTGCTGGTCGTGAGTTCTCCCAGCCCCTGCAGTCCACACATGTCTTCGCTCAGTCGACTTTCTGAGAGCTTCATGTCGGGCACAGGATTCTAGACTGGCTGCTTTTCTCTCAAGGAGTTTAAAGATGCTCTGTTGTCTTCCTTCTTCCATTGTTGCTGATGAGAAATCTGTTGTCTGCACCCTTCTTTTGTTCTCTGTACATGTGTTACTTTTCTCTGGCTGCTTTTAGGATTTTCTCACTGTTTCGAACAATGTGATTATGCTGTGCACTCCAGGGCAGTGTATTGTGTGGTTTTCTTTAAGTTTCTTTGGAGTTCGTTAAACATCTTGAATCTGGGATTATAGTTCTTATTAATTTTTGAAAAATTTTAGCCATTTTTCTAAATACTGTGTTTGTTGCTTTTCTCCTTTCCTTCGGGAACTCCGATTATGCATCTGCTAGATCTCTTAGAGTTGTTCCACTTTTCACTGATGCTCTTCATTTTTAAAATACATGTTTTCTGTTTGTATTACGTGTTAGAAAATTCCTGTTCCTTTTCTGCGGTTTCTAATCTGATTTTTAATCGAATCCATTATAATTTTTATCTCTAGTAGTGTGATTTGGGACTTTGTTTTTTTTTTCCCAATCCTCACTTGAGAGCGTATGTTCATTGATTTTTAGGGAGGGAGAGAAACATCAATGTGAGAGGGAAACATTGTTTGTTTGCCTCCTGTTTGCACCCTGACCAGGGACCGAACTCACAACCTAGGTATGTGCCCTGAAGGGGATCGAACCCGTAACATTTTGTATGGAACGATGCTCCAACCAACTGAGCCACCTAAGCCAGGGCAGATTTGGGTCTTTTATATCTTCCGTGTCTCTTATTTAACTTTTGAACAAATGGAATGTAGTTATAACATTTTAGCTCTGGCTGCTGTGGCTCAATAGATTGAGTGCCAGCCTACAAACCAAAGGGTTGCTGGTTCAATTCCCAGTCAGGGCACATGGCTGGGTTGCGGGCCAGGTCCCCAGTAGGGGGCGAGCAAGTGGCAACCACACTTCAATGATTCTCTTCCTCCCTTTCTTCTTTCCTTCTCCTCTAAAAATAAATAAAATTTGTAAAAAAAAAAAAAAAAAAAAGATTTTAATGTACTTGCCTGCTAAATGCCAACATATGTGCCAGTTCTGGGTTGACTTAAAGTGATTATTTTTCTCATTAAGGATTGGATTTTCCTGCTTCCTTGCATGTCTGTCGGTTTTTGGTTGGAGGCTAGACTTTGTAAAATGTACCTTGTTAGATCGAGGCTACTTTTGTATTCCTATAAATCTTTAGCTTTGTTCAGGGATAAGTGGAACCTCAGTTCTCGACTTAACATGTCCTGGAAAACTTTGACAAGCAGTTTGTTCAAAAACCACATGTCTTTTGTGGCCTGGGAGACGCGTGACCGATCACACAGGTATCAACGTGAAAGGGCTGTCGGGAAGAGAATGGAGACCTGAAGTTTTTTAGACAACTGAGACATTTTTTTCCGTGAACAGCTTGGTTGAGAACTGAATTGTTCGAGAACCAAGGTATGACTGTACTTGGAAACAGTGCGATTCTTTCAGGTCTCGCCTTCAGGTGCAGTCGGCGGGACTGAGGCAGCCCCTCCGTGACTGAGGCACAGGATGCTCCGTGTGTTCTACCCGCCGCCTGGTTGACCAGGCAGCGTTTTCTGTCTGCCTGGTGGGACCAGGTGCTATTCTCAGTCCCGAGCAAGCGGCAGATACTGTTACCAACAGTCCTTGCAGGTGGTCCTCCCCTGGCCTGGGCACTTGCCTCACATGCAGTACTTACCTGAGTACTTGAGGGGGACCTTCTGCAGGTGTCTTGAGCTCCTGAGTCTCTGGCCTGCTTTCTCTTCTCCAGTGCCCTGTGCTGTGATCTCTAGCCGCCTTGGTCTCCTTGCACTTTCGGCTTTCTCTCTTCAACTCATGGAGTCCTTCGGCTTCTACTTGGGTTTCTCCTTGTTCTATAGTCTGCAGACTCCCCATGCAGTGGGCTGGCAATTGGAGGGCTTACTTCATTTGTTACCGGTCTCTCAGGAATTACTGTCCTTCACTGTCTCATGTCCAGGCAGCCACTGTTGCACCACTTCTGGGCAGCATTAAGAAACTTACATCTATTTTGCTCCCTTTTTTGGTTGTTTTAGGTGGGAGGGTACATCTGTCCCTGTTGCACCTTGTCAGGAAGCAGAAGTCTCAAGTTTTGCATATTTGAGAAATAAAAAGAAAGACGGGTACTGTGGCTGAGAGTGGGGAGCAGGAGTCAGGGACGGGGTCAGACTGTGAACCCTTTGGACCATGGTAAAGAGTACGAACAATATGCATTGTGACCAAAAGCCTCACTGGGTTTTGAGCAAAGGAAGGACAGCATCTGGATCCCCTTGTAAGGCGTTTGCTCTGGCTGCTGTGTGAGAGTAGACTGTCACCTCTTCCAGGGAAAGAGGTGGGGACAAAGCCACATCTGGGTTGACATTGGTCAATTTGCTCTGGTGTTTCAAATGGAATCCTTTAAGTAGCTGGTGAGATTGGCTGTGGACCAATGGAATGGTTGGAAGTTGGAGCTCTTTCTGTACACTGAACTCCGGGCACAACATCGGGCAGGGACTGCTGTCGCCTCTTCTCTTCTCTTAGCTTCTCTGTGCCCGATTTCATCTGGAAACTTTCAGCCTCTGACCCTTCGCCCTTCTTTCACGTGGTGTAGTCTTGGTCTCTGATCACCTGAGCGTGGCTCAGGGGGTCCCTTCACTCGGCCTCAGTACTCCTTCCAGGCTGTGTGCCCCGCAGTCAGCACCGAGCCAGTTCTTTCCTCGAGTGGGTTTCTGTGACCTGCAGAGGCAGCCTGGGCATCATTTCCCCCCGTGTCTCAGGATCTCTCCCGCTGGCTGCTGGGTGGAGGTGCTGCTTGTGTCCTTTTGCTTCCCTTTCATTTTGGTCTCAACCCCTTTGTTCTTTGCAGAAGTGAGACGCCCCAGCTGTTCACTGTGTTGCCAGAGAAGAGAACGGCCACTGTTGGGGGAGCCATAATGGGATCCACCCACATCTACGACATGTCCACGGTGAGCTCTCCGTGGATGCTGCTTTTGAGGACTGGATAAGGGGTGGAAGCTGGGGCTTCTGATCCTCTCTTTGGAAATGACATGGCTCTGATCCCCTTTGTAGGTTATGAGCCGGAAGGGCCCGGCCCCTGAGCTGCAAGGTGTGGAAGTGGCTCTGGCACCTGAAGAGTTGGAACTGGACCCCATGGCCATGACCCAGAAGTATGAGGAGCATGTACGGGAGCAGCAGGCACAAGTGGAGAAGGAAGACTTTAGTGACATGGTGGCTGAGCATGCTGCCAAACAGAAGGTAGGAGCTCACAGCAGAACCTCTGGCTGGGGACTGGGACTCCTTTTTTAGTGGAGTGGTGTCCTCTAGTGGGGAGAGTGAGGGACAACTCAGGGCCTGCTTCCCTGAGCTTCCTTGGTGCTGAAACCTTGGAAATGGTCTGGTGGGCTGCCTTCCTTAAGGGTGATGAAACAGGCACAGGGAGGGGAAGGAACTCATCCAAGTCTGAGAATCCAGTTTCAGCACTTCTCCACAGATGTGTGTGACTGTGTCAGGCTGCCCTTGTTTGGGGGTCATCGGGTTGTTTAACCTGTTGTAACCTGTTTCTCTTTCTCTCCTTTAGCAAAAGAAACGGAAAGCTCAGCCCCAGGACAGCCGTGGGGGCAGCAAGAAATACAAGGAGTTCAAATTTTAGGTCCTCATCACACCCCCAGCCCTCCTTTATACCCTTTGCCTGGATGCCTGGGCTTCTTCACACATGGGTTCCCAAGAGCCAGCTCTCCCACATTCCCAAGGGCTTGTCATTTCATGTTCTTATTTTAGACCTGTTTTGTAAATAAAGCTGTTTCCCAAGGAAAGAGATGAATATGTAACACTCCTGACCCTTCTTTGTCTCCTTATAGTCCCCCTGCAAAAGGACTAAAACGGCCTTTTTCTGCACCTTCTGGGCTGCCCCATTGACCAGGGAGGGGCACGCTCCTGGATCAGATGGTGTGGGTGAGACTGGCAAGGAAGCCCACACTGTGCAGAAGTTGTGTTTTACCACGGCCTGTCTTTGTGGGAAGGCTCAGGGGAAAGTACCTGAAGGTCTGGTTTGACCTTACTACTTTGTCCTTGGGGGCTAAAAATAGCCAGCTTAGCGCCCAGGCTGGGCCGAGGAAGTAAAGTGGGCTTGGGAAGTAGGCCAGGTCAGGCCTTTCTAATAGACCTTGTGGCCAGAAGAGTCCAAGTCCTTACCGCGCACAGACAGCTCAAAGTCTAGGTTGTCCCAGGTCTGTGCGATCCATGGGAGGTTTCCATCGTGGGGGCCTGCTCTGTGGGTTGAAAGGCATTTGCTGAGCGCTGGGGAGATGTCTCCTACTGCCGTACTGCTGGTGCTGGGAGTGCACCAACAGCGGTGCCCCGTGCTGCAGGCCTCGATGTGGTTTGTGCTGCAGGAGTGTGGGAAATCCCATGGAGGACGTGCAAATTGAGCGAGGCTTTGGGGAAATAGAATTTTAGGTATTTTCTAAGTAGAAAAAAACATTCCAAGAGGAAGAAATTGAGAGCAGGGGTGACGGCCTTGGGCCTCTGAAATGGGTTTTTGGGAATGGGGCTGTAGGGACAGAACAGAGTTGGTTCTAGAAGGGCCAGAGTTTAGCTTTTTAATTCACCCGTGCGTATAGCCTTTTGGACTCTAGGTCCCTGAGCTCACCCTTCTTACACTGGGTGTAAGCAGAACGAAGCAGAGCGAAAACAACGGCCCTTGGGCGCCTGGCCACTGGGTCTTCACTCCCTTCGTTGGTCTTGATGAAGAAACCCGGGGGCTGCCAGACTGAATGCCAGGTCTGCCCGCGGGAAAGCGGGCTAGGAGCGGCAGCGGGTTTTGCCTATCCTCTGCAGACCCGAGGGGGCCGAGGCGCGCTCTCGCGGCAGCCCCCCTTCCCTGGGCTGCGGCCGCGCCCCGGAAAAGCGGGGTTTCCGTTGGCCTGGCTGGCCTGGCTACTGCGGCCGGGAGGCCATTGGGGGAGGGGAGGACGGCACCGGCCCGCTGCGCTCTAGAGCAGCGGATTTGAGGGAAGGGCCCCGCTGTGCCTGCGCAAGCCACAGACCCCTCTCCCAGGAAGCGAGGAGTGCGCGCCCACAGACCCGCCAGCGGAGCGCGAGCCCGGGCCCCGCCCCTCGGCGCTGGGTGGGGCCGGCGCGAGGCTGGGCTCCCCGCCCCCTCCCCGGACACGCCCACCCAGTGTCTCGGCGGCGCGAGCCGCAACAGGCAGCGGCAGGCGAGCGCGAGGACTGCGCGCCGTGAGGCCCCGCGCCTGCGTGCAGCCTCTCGCTCGCTCGCGCGCTCGGCGGGCGGGCTGAGGAGACCAGTCGAGCCCCCGCCGCTGCTGCCGCCGGGGGGAATCCTGGGCGTCTTCTTGGCGTCGCCTCAATTCCCGTAACCCCCTCACCCCTCACCCCCGCCAGGGCCATGGCGGAACGCGGAGGGGTGGGCGGTGGTCCTGGAGGCGCCGGGGGTGGCAGCGGCCAGCGGGGCTCTGGGGTCGCCCAGTCTCCGCAGCAGCAGCCAGCGCCGCAGCAGCCAGCGCCGCAGCAGCCAACGCCCCCCAAGCTGGCCCAGGCCACCTCGTCGTCCTCGTCCACCTCGGCGGCCGCTGCTTCCTCCTCGTCCTCTTCCACCTCCACCTCTATGGCCGTCGCGGTAGCCTCGGGCTCCGCGCCTCCCGGCGGCCCAGGGCCAGGCCGCACCCCTGCCCCGGTGCAGATGAACCTGTACGCCACCTGGGAGGTGGACCGGAGCTCGTCCAGCTGCGTGCCCAGGTGAGAGTCGGGCGGGGGGACCGGGCCCTAGGGCCAGGGCTGTGATAGGCCCCCGCCTCCCATTCCCCTCTGTCCCGTCGCGCGAGGGGACGCCCCCTTCTAGACACCCCCTCTCTGCACTCCCGCTGGCTGCCCCGCAGCCCTGCCTGACCCTTGCCTGGCCTCCCGAGACTCCTCCCGCGGAGACCCCGCCCTCTCCTGGCAGCCGCACCTTCTGTGTCCCGCAGGCCGGGACCACCCTCTTCCCTCCCAAAGTGGGGCCTTCGGGATTTTCAAGCCCTGGGCCTTCCTTTCTCTGCTCTGACCGAATCCGGCCTTCCTGACAGTTTCCCCGCATAAATCAGACTTTCCCCCCTGCCTTGCCGGTGCCCGTGGGCTCTGCATACGTTACATAGATGTGGTATAGATCTCTTTTGATATTATTATTTCCCAATGTACTCAGCATGTGCCAAAGTCGGCTGTCACCTTCTGCCAGGGAAAGCCCATATATTAACCTTAGGGGCCTCTAGTTAGTCGTCAGTACACATGTTCATTTGAACTTGAAATTACATACATTCTGTCCGGCCTCTACGGTCTTGTAAAAGCCCTGTTCAGCTGTATTTTTCATCCCCTCTTTCCTTCTCCAGGATCTGGTCACAAATTCTCCTAGCCCTGTAGGGCTACATAAAATCACTGCCTTGCTCCCAAATCCAACTCATTCCTGTTTGTTGGAACCATCTGGGGACTTCCCTTCCATTGGTGAAATTTGCCCGAGTTTGGGATATTTTCTGTTTCTGCATTGGCAGGGCAGTCGCTCCACAACTCTGGTGGGGCCGTGTGCAGCCTCGCAGTTTCCTCTGGGCTAGACCCTGGAGCAGGTGTTGCCCAGCAAGCACAGAGAGGTGCCTGGAGGCGATCTTTTTGTTGCCTCGGAGTTGAGTCTGTTGCCCTGGAGTCTTGGGCTCACTTTTTACTGGGAGCCCAGCCTTGGGCAGATGGCTGTGTGAGTCGGGGAGAGGGAGCACCGTGTGGTTCCACCCTCAGCTGTATTTGTTCTCCCCTCCCCCTTTATTTTGAGTTATTTCATGCATACAAGATTTTGCCTATATGTGTATGTCCTAGATAGACTATTAAAAAAGGATGAGTACATCTCTGGCCTTGACTCAGCCTAAGAAATAGAGCATTACCAGTCATGCCGAAGCCCTCAGGGTGCCCCTTCCCGACCACGTTCCCTTCTTCCCCTGCAACGGTAAACCTTATGCTGAATCGTGTGTTTATCATTTCCCTTGTCTTTGAAAACTAGTGTTATTACATGTGTGCATCTCTAAGGTTTTTAAACTTCGAATGTTTTTGAAGTTTATGTAAATGCTATTATACTCTATGTGTTCTGTGACCTATTTTAGTGTGTGTGTTTTTTTAACTTAACATTAGGTTTGTGAGAATCACTACCGCTTTATGCTAACTGTAGTTCAAATATTTTCACCAATGGGTAGAATTTCACTGCATGAATGTATCATAATTCTCCTCTTGATGATCATTTGGGTTGCTTCCTGTTTGCTAACATAAACAGTCACGCTGTAAACATTTTTGTCCAGGACTCCTGGTGTTCCTTGTAAAAGTTTCTTTCGGCTGTCCTTATGTGTGGGGTGGAATTGTGTTTGCAGGGTATACATCTGGAACCTGTTAAGATAACACTAGTTTGTTTTCCATTCGCTCCACTCTGCTCTTCAGGTACTTCATGTTTCATCGTTCATTGTGCCTGCTTACACCTTCTTTTTACTCTGGCCTTCCCTTAGGGTCATCAGGAGCCACGTCAGTTTACTTAGCTTTGGCTGGCACCCTAGTACGACACCCAGCGCAAGTGGGAGTTCAGTATTTGATTCTGTTCCCCTCTTGGGCCTGAGCAGGCCTGTCTTTATATAGGCCCCCTCTAGATGAAGTGTTCTAATCTACCTCTTTGAAACGTGAAAGCACAGTACCCTTCCCACATGAATCTAGCGCGTTAGTGGATGTTCGCCCATCCTGCCTTCACGTCCGTCTCCGTGTCTGACTGGTGACGTCGGGGCAGCTGCAGCTGCCGTCTCCAGCGTGTTAGGTTGTGAAGGCGTGAGCCGACAGGCAAGAAGCTGCTGTGCAGTGGGAGTTGGGGTGGTGGGAGGGTTGGGGGGTGGAGGGTATGTGTGTGGGGTGTGTAAAGAAAATCAAGGATTACTATTGATTTTGGGTCCGCTCCTCAGAAAAGTCCTTGTTTATTAGCCCAAGAAACAGCTAGGCATCCTGATCACATCGATAATTGTTATGTTCACTTGGTGTGAGAGGAGGCTTAGGCTGGCTTACTCTCACCTGCAGGGAGTATGAGCGTGTCTGGTCTGTGACCGGTCCGTGAGATTGTCAGCTGTCCTGCTCTGACTTTGTTTTTCCTGGCTCCTTGGGGAACACTTGCGCTCTTTGGAGCCTGCTGTTGTATCTGCAGGATGGAAAGTGACGCCCTGTGGGGGAAAGCGGCTTGCTGTTGGTCCTTCGCATTATTAGAGTCATCTGGCTAATATGAGGTCTCCTTGGTGTAGTTGTTCATGTTGTTTAGAACATACTGGCAGTGTGCACTCTGCGTGGAGTCTAGGATTAACGTTCTTGTCTCGTGTAACGCGGGACACAAACGTGAGATATATGCTCTTAAGACATAAGACGTGACTGTGATATAAGAATGTTATGGGAGTCAGTCTTGGGAAATGGAATTCTCTACCTAGCGCAGAGAAGAGAGTTGAAAAGTTGGGTGTTACTGTGGTCATGCTCCTTTTCTTGCTCCCTATAGAAGTACAATTTGCTTTTGAAAAAAATCCCTTCCCTTTTATTAGATATTTAAATAAAGGTGGGCATTGTAGTTGTTTTTGAGGAATATACAGTGCTCTCTTTTTTCTTTTTTTAGATCTTCCCCTGAAGAGGGGTAAATATAGGGTCTGGCAGAAATAACGCCTGCTTGAGAGTGGTCGGTAGGGTAATAATATGAGTATAATAATTTATAGTTTTAATTTTAGTATTTCACCTAAAATGCCATATGATGTGCTTGAGAGTGATATTGTTATATTCTACAATTATATGTTTATAATTTTGTAATAAAAAGGGGGCATTATTTGTGCCAGAACTGTGTGTGTTTGTTTATTTTAGAGAGAGGAAGTTGGGGGTGGGGAGAGAAAGAGAGGGGAACATTGATGTGAAAAATATTGATTGGTTGCCTCCTGTATGCACCCCAAGATTGAACCTGCAACCTAGGTATGTGCACTGACCCGAAATTAAACCCTCAGCCTTTCTTTTGTGGGACAACGTTCCCACCAGTTGAGCCACCCAGGCAGGGCTGTACTCTGCTTTTTTTAACACCTACTAGATTTTCTTATAATGCATAGTAATTAAAAAAAAACTTTTTATGGATGAAGAGCATACTTATAGTTGGCTTTAAGATAATTAAATTAGTGGAAATGGGAGGGAGTGGGGAGGGATGGGTGGGTGGGCTGGGATGGGAGTAAAGGACAGAAAACTGTACTTGAACAATGATTAAAATAAAATTTTAAAAAAGATAATTAAATTATTCTAGTCATTGTCATTTTTACCAGCATTTTTAAAATAAAAAGATTAATACTGGGGGGGGGGGGGGGAGGGCTTGATTGGGAGTAAGGGGGAGAAAACTGTACTTGAACATTCATTTAAATAAAAAAAAAGAAAGAAAGACAAGATTAAAAATCTTTAATCATTGAAAAAAAAAGATTAATACATGTTCAAGATTAGAAATTTTAACAGTACAGGAAAATGGAAAGTGAAAAGGAAAAAGCCCGAATCCTGTCTCTGTTCTCACTCCCTAGAGATAATCACAGGGAAACACAGCTGGCTTTATGATTCTGTGTATGAGTAGGTAGGTCTATTACAGTTTTATGAAATTCACAGCTTACTTTTTTTATAAGTCTTAATTTATTTTACTTTTTAGAGAGAGAGAGAGAGAGAGAGACATCATTGTGTGAGAGATACATTGATTGGTTGCCAGACCCCCCCAACCAGGGGCCTGGCCCCCAGCCCAGGCACCTGCCCTGAGTAGGAATCGAACTGGCAGTCTTGGTGCACAGGCCGGCTCTCAGTCTGCCGAGCCACACCAGCCAGGGAGGAACTCACAGCTTTCGAAGTCGGCATTGTTTTCCTGCCATACTAAGTTGCCCTTTGCTACTGCATGTGGTCCATGACGTGGGTAGTGGTGTGGCACCATTGTAGGTACCGTGTGGCGTGTTGCTTGATGTTAAAGAAAGGGTTTTAGAGTCTCATGTTGATTCCTTCTCTTCAGTTTGTATACGAAGTTTTTCCTGACACGTTTTCTGATTTTGAATTGCTTAAGTAGGAAGGGCAGAACAATTATTAAAATTATTAAATTTCACAAGTATACAACGTTTCCTCAGTGGCATAAAACTAGTAGGAGATAAAACATGCTCTCCTGTGTTACTCAAACTATGTCACATTTGTCTTTGAGCAAAGCACATGTGCATATCCTTATCTGTATGTCTACTAAGGGAAGGACTCGGTAGTTATCAGTCACATTTCTCCCTAGACCACTTTTTTTAAATGGATACTGAAGTTAAGCCTTATTGTATATAAGTGTTAAGGCCTGAGGAGGTGGCCGTGGCTAAGCTGGCATGACTGGCCTGCAGAAGTGTTTCGTGAAGGCACTTGGGGGCAGTTGCCCTTCTGACTGCAAAAGCACTAGGCAAGCCAGGAGTTCTGCTTTGTGTTCTTATTGTATACCAGGGAAAACTCTTCCACACCTTAGTTGGTTTTTTTTTTCCACCAATTGCTTGGGAATACTTTTATTTACTCTCTATTCTAAGATGTGGATAAAATACTCAATAAGTATACAGAGTCCGGCACAAATAACACCCCTTTTTTATTATAAAATCTTTTGTTACAAATTCATAAGCATGTAATTCTGTAATATAACAATATCACACTCAAGCATACCATATGACATTTTAGGTGAAATGTTCAAATAGAACTATAAATTATTACACCCATATTATTACCCTACCAACCACACTTAAGCAAGTGTTGCTTCTGCTGGACCATATATAATAGGAGCTATAGCTTCACAGGAAAAAGTACTTGAATGATAGCTATAAAGTAAATGTAATTGCCCTGGCTGGTATGGCTCAGTGAATTGAGTGCAGGCCTGTGAAACAAAGGGTGGCTGGTTTGATTCCCAGTCTAGGGCACATGCCTAGGTTGCAGCTGGTCCGGAGTGGGTTGCAGCAGGGGGTGGGGGGTGCTGCGTGAGAGGCAGCCACACATTGGTGTTTCTCCCTCTCTTTCTCCCTTCCCCTCTGTCTAAAAATAAATAAATAAAATCTTTTTTTTTAAGTAAATGTAATTGATCAAATAAGAGAGACCTGGTGAAATTTCTGTTATTTCCCTAGCATTAAGTCTTAAAAGCATATTTGTATCGTAGAAGATTTGAATTTCACATTGTGAGTGGTGTAATAGGATATCCTCTCAGCAGGGTGATACTATCCATCGTTCCTGTGGAAGCTCAGATTCCTTAAGGTAGCAAGAGAATGACTTTCACAGAGTTTGTTTTACATGTATCGATTTACAGATCTTTTGGACACATTAATGGTTATGTGATTTCTTTTTAAACTAGTTTTCCAGTTTCTTAGCTGAACCAGTAAGCTGCCACTGTCACTCTCAGCGCTTGCCTCAGTGTGCGGGAGGGAGGTGCCAGTCAGAAACTGCGTGGGCTGTGCCTTTCCACTGCTTCACCTCGGGAGGCTTCGTCCCGTTTCGGCCTGGCCTTGAAGGCTCAGTGGGTCCTCTGAAGTTTGGAGTCACTTGGCTTGCATCTGCAGCATCACGTTCTGGGGGTACTTTGGGATCGCCGGGTAGATGTGGGAATGATGGCAAGAGCCGGTCTTTTTCCAGTCTGCGTCCGAGCGGTATTAAGGGCTCTTGAGAAAAGACAGGGTTTGAAGTTGGTCTTACATCATCTCTCAGAGGTCCGTTGGGCTGGAAGTGAGCAAGGTGGTTTGGTTCCAGATCGGCAAGCACTGAGAGTCCTCCCTCCTCTAGGCCCACCTAGAATAGCCAGCAAAGCTTCCGAGGGCTTTAGGAAACCAAGATGTGCCCAGGTACCAACTCTTGGGTGTTTCCCTCTTACTGCCATTCACAGGCCAGTTGTTTGGTTAGAAGGCGCGCTTGACCTGCATTCCCTTTTGTCTTCTTACAAACTGAAGAAGAGCTTAGCTGCTCTCAGAGAGGTCTCCTGAGGCCTCCACCTTGGGTAGCACAGTAGTAGAGGAGGAGAGTGAAGGATGACACGTTGTTACTTAGCTTATATGTCTTCCTGAAAACGCTTCCTTAAAACATTCCATTTGACATTCAATTATGTCTTTAGGTCATAAGCTGTTTTATCTTCAGGCTGTGCTAATACAGTAGCCACTAGCTGTATGCTGTCTGGGTGTGTGTGGGAGGGGGCAGATTGACGTTTCTCTCTCCTGTCAAAGTTTTTCTGTCTCCCCGCCTCCCTCCTCCTCCCATTTTTCCCTCCTCTCTCTGTAAAACCAATAAACATATCCTTGGGTGAGGATTGAAGTAAATAAATAAACACACAGATAGATGAATAGGTAGATAGATAGATAAATAAATAAATAAATACCTCTTTTCGCTGTTCAAGGGCTCATTAGTTTTCAGTTGTTAGTTTTTTCCCTTTAAACAGTGTCACCTTCAGGTCCGCTCACTCCTTCCTGGAAGGAACTTGCTTCCTGGTGCCTCCCCGCCATTCATCTCCCACATTTTTAGGTTTTAGTGTCTATGGAGAAAACCGCCTGGAGGCATTAACTCTAAAGTGGTGTTTAGATGGTAGGATGATGTATGATATTAGTTTTTGTCTTTATGTATTATTTGGTGATTTCTAAACTATCTACAATAAACATATATCACAGAAAATACCAGTAGATGTTTTTAAAATACGTATTTAGAAATACATATTGACACTACTTGACTGGACACCTCAAAGGAATGACATTACAAATTTATATCACAGTAAAGCTGTAAAAAAAGTACATACTGACTGGATGAAGACATGGGGGAGTAAAGTGTCACTCCACTCATGACCTTTCTTGGTCCTAGAATTGCTTGTTCATTTCTATTGATAGCAAAAATGGTGACTGGAGAACATTCTAGAACATTGCTTTTTCATGGTGAGTGGGTGGTGAGGCAGGCACAGGTGGTAAGGTAATATCAATAGTGGCACGTTTATTTATTTATTTAGTGTTTGTGTAAATTCTTTTAGAATGGAAAGTACATGGAAGGCCAGAACACCTGAGTTCAGTTCTAGCTTCAGTAGTTTTTCTGGGCCTGAATGCTGCGCTTCCTCTTCTCGCCGGGGAGTCGAGACCGTGTGAACTCCCAGACACACCTGTGTCTCGTTCATCCCTTCAGCACCCTCGGTGCTTTCAGATCTGTAAACACAGACACCACTAGGCAGTATTCCATAGATTATTTCGGCAAAAAAAAAAAGTAGAACTGTGACATGCATCTTAGAAGTCACACTGTGAGTAGTTTATCCTGCATTTAGTGTGTGTGACCTAGTACAGATCTAGGTAGATATGAAAGGAGGGATGTTTTAGAATTTGATTCCTACTACAGTACCTGGCCCTCTCTTGTAGTAGACTCCTCCAGATGACAGTCTGCATCTCAAAGTGTTACTGTGAACAAGATTCCTCCCAGGTGGCATTTTGGATGTAAATTTCCTCATTGTCTCAGAGGACATTTAGACTGGTTGCTGTGCTTAGATACAGGGAGGTGTTTTTTCTTTCCAAAACACTGTGTGTTTGTCTGTCTGTCTTTGAGTTTCCTTTCGTTCTTCTTTTCATAGGTGAGATAGTCCTTAAAAAAATTTTTTTTATCCTCACCCAAGGACACGTTTTTTTCATTGCTTTCGCTTCCAGATTGAGAGAGTTGCTTTCCCCTGTTTTATGGCGCCTCTCAACACACTGTGCTCTGCTGTCTGTCTTCGTCCCCACCCGCTGCCAGCCTGGTCTCCGCCTGGAAGGTAACCACTGGTAGCAGTTTGGAGGGAGACTTAAAAATGAAAGTCAGATCTTATCACTCCCCTCCTCATAATCTTCCCAGTTCATTCATTTAGCAGATGTTTCTTTGAATAAAACTTCTTTTTCTGACTTAGGAGATCTTCCTGGTGTGGCTTTTCCTGTGTCTGCGCCCTCATCCTGTACCACTCTCCCCCGGCCCTGGGCAGGCTGGGCCTAGGCGCCGTCAGCCTTGCCTTGGGGCTTTTGCACCTGCTGTTCTCACTGTCTGGATGCTCCGTCCCCAGATCATCATGTGGCGGGCTCCTGGGTACCATTAAGGTCATCATTCAGTTGACTTGCCACCTTGATAGCTGACCTCACCTGCCCAGTCCATTATGGGAGTTCATACAAATCTTCACCAGTAATTATTATCATTTGAAAGAATCCTGTTCATTTATGTACAATAATTACTTTGTAGGTGCGTAATAAATTTGTTAAATGAACAGTACCCATTTATTTATAATGTTTATTGAGTGAAAATCTATTATACACAATTCATTCATTTAGCAAATACTTATTGAGTATTCCGGTGTACCAGGCACTGCTCTAGGTGCTGGGGAAACGGCGGCCAACAGGGTGATGAACAAAGTTCATTCTCTCCTAGTGTACTCGCTAGTGGAGGGCCACAGTCTTAACATAATTAGATCTTCAATAAATGGTCAGATGGTGAGCAGTGCTGTGTGAAAAATAAGAGGGGAATTGAGAGTGCTGGAGGAAGGCTGTTGTAGGTAGCGTGGTCAGAGAACACCTCTGGTGAGGTGACATTTGAGCCTGCGCCTGAATCCAGTGAACCTGGCCACTGAGCACTAGAGGAAGGCGCCATGGTAACCTGCAGAGGTGGTGATGGGGATCCCTTTCCCAGAAAGGGAAATCGAGGTCCAGCGCGGGGAGGCATTTTTGCAAGGCTACGTAGTTTAGAGGTAGGTGGAGCTGGGATTTGTCTTCATGACTCACGACTGCCTGACCCCAGAGCTATTTCTCTGTGTAAACTTGGTGTCTCCAAAACCCCGTCTGGTTCTCATAGCTGACACATAGTATTTGATGCTTTATACTTTATCATGTTGGAATTACAGAATGCTGCTCTGTTACCAAATTATAGACAGGGAGATGCTTCCTAGCCTAGTGACTGTGAGTATCCGTTCCGGAGCCAGTAGCCAGGATTTTAGTTCTGACTCTGTTGTTTACCATTAGAATGACTTGGGCAAATTATTTCACCTCTCTAATACTTCGATTTTCTCATCTGTAAAGTGGGCATAATAATTGTCCCTATCCCTCATTTATTTTTATTTTTTTACATTTTATTTATTTAATTTTAGAGCGAGGGGAAGGGAGGGAGAAAGAGAGGGGGAGAAACACCAATGTGTGGTTGCCTCTCATGTGCCCCCTACTGGGGACCTGGCCTGCTACCCAGGCATGTGCCCTGACTGGGAATTGAACCAGTGACCTTTTGGTTCTCAGGCTGGCACTCAATCCACTGAACCACAGCAGCCAAGGCCCTAGCCCTCGTTTATAATGAGGGTTAAGTGAGATTAATACAAGTTCAATGCTTATGTGGCATATAGAAAATACTTTAAAATATTAGCTATTACTATTATTATTTCTATCTTAATGCCAGTCCAGCATCTCTGTCTCCTCCACACCCTCCAAAAACTGCTTTCTTTCTAGAAATAGGGTAGTTCTCTGTTAGTATTCTGATTTCCTCATTGGGACCTTGAGTTCACGGTCTTGAGTTCACTTTAGACACAGCTCCTGCCAAGCCCCAGGCTTAATAGACTAGAAAGTCAAAGCAAAATATTTTGGTTCTCTGAAGTGGTGGCTGAGTTGGGATCCTGTTTCTACATCCTGCCAGCTTATATGAACGGAAGAGATGGCGCAGGCCCCGCCTGCAAACCACAACTTTGTTTTGAGCCAACTTGACTTGACAGCTTCCCTATTCTACCTGCTGACTTCTTCAGCTCTGCTTTGGCAGCCAGAGGAGCAGCGAAACCGGTTTACGGCTAGCCATTTGTCACCAGTAAAAGCTGAGCGACTCCAAGGCAAATTGAGGGTTTAAATAGAGTTGATATTTTTCTCTTGTTTCCTTAAGCTTTCCTTTTTATGTCTCGAACTGTAGAAAAACCACTCTCCTTTTACAGGAGAAACCTGAAAATACATGTAAGGGCTGTCATGAAACATTTGAGTCTTTGTATGTATGTTAATTTTCTCCATTAATAAGCACCAAGCCTTTATTTTCCCATTTTGGTTGGAAATCTATAGGAGTATTTACATGTTTCTGGTTCTTCCTGAAAAATAGAACAGACTGGCCTCTTCTCAAGGGTGGACAGTCGTGATGAATGAGGTCCTCACAGTGGTCACCGGGGCTTGAAATGAGGAGTGTGGACTGGTACCTGGTGCGTGACTGTTTTTAAACTTGTGTTTGCTTTTAGTTTTGTTTTTGTCTTTGTTTCTCTCCATGGCTGTCAGTATGCCTTCTTTCTGCTTTGTTGCTTCTAATAGTACACCATGGGCTGAAGAACTAGATAATCAAATATGTTAAGAATGAATAGGCTCTGAAATCAAGGGACTGTAAAACATAGCACAGGGAATGTAGTCGATAATATTGTAGTTTGAAACTATGTATGGTGCCAGGTGGGTCCTTGAAATATCGGAGGGGTCGTTTTGTAAAGTGTATATTGTCTAACCACCATGCAAGAATGAATGGGCTTTGAATGGAGTGCTAAGGGTAATGAGCATAATGAGCATTGTAAACTGAGAACATGAGAGTCACAGTTGGGGTCTTTTAGGGGCCGAGAAGAAGCATGCTGCTTACTTCTCTGAGGTTGTGCTCCAGAGAGGGAGGATCACTGGTGAGTCTAAGGTTGGGGTTTAATCTTCTGAAGTCTTAGGGAGTGAGGAACTCTGTAGAAGACACAGTTAGAGATACAAGTCAAATTTTATGCTTGGATTGGAGAAGTATGGATCAGTAAACAGAGCCCTATATCTTGTGCTTGGTTAAATTTTTTTGATTACCTCTGGGCAAGTCGCTTTTCTTCCTGATTTTTATTTTTATTTTATTTGTTCATTTTTTGATTTTTGAGATTATGTATATTAAAGCTGGGGACAGTGAAAGCAGGAAAGGCTCAGGATAGAAGAAGCAGCCAACAGGAGAGAGCCTAGGCAGGGTCAGCCTGGGGCGACTGCCGCTGCCCGTTGCTCCCTGGCTTCCATCTCACGGGCCCCTTGCAGTTTGGGAGATGCGCACCTGAGACGGACGAAAGGTGTGGGCGTGCTCCTGGGAGGGAGACGGTGCCTCTTTCTGGCTTTTAAAAGCAAGGACACTTGTTTTATTGTTGTTTGTTGCTTTGTTATGAAGAGAAACAAAATGTTTCTAAGATGTTTGAGCATCCGTGTTCATAGGTGTGGTTGCCTTAGCATCTCTGGGCAGTGGCAGTGGGGCTGTGAGCGTGGTGGCATGTTTGTAGGCCTGTGGTCAGCCACGTCTACGGTGGTCATCATTCGTGTCGCCTCACGGGCAGGTTTTTGTTTGGCACTTTTCAGCTCATAGTCAATGGAATGTGGCAGTATTATTTACCTTAAGTCTTATCAAAATTAATACAATTGTCTTATCAAAATTAAAAGATGTGGAAAGTAGTCTGCAGCATCCTGTCATCTCTGCCCTGCACCATGTTTGCTGTGAATGGAAATGAATAAGCAACTCTGGAAACCAAGGTCCTCTGGGAACATAAAAACTCTTGTGGCTATTAATGGATTTAATTGTATTTCCTCTCTGCCACCAAAATGTGCAATAAATTGTTTATGCCCTTGCCAGTTAATTGTTCATTAACTGTATGTAATATCATTATTGCTTTGTTTTTATTACTCATAGGTAATTCCCTCTATCTTTCCTTTATAAATTTATAAAAAGGAATAGCTATAATATTATTAAACATTGCTCATTAATCTTTTCAGTTTATTTTTCTCTCCATGGAGAAAAAAGGAAGAATCTCACTGGAGAAACGAAAACTTGGGCTGGAAATGGGAAATGCTCTTCTAAACTAAGATTTGGCATAAGATTAGTTTGGTGTGCTTTGGACGCAGGCCAAGCGATACGTTTCCTTAGTTCTCAGGCCTCCTCGCTGATAAAGGAACGCCATGTCCCGGTGTGGCTGGGCATCGTCTTGTCTGGATTCATTTAGGGGGAGGTTTTATAGACAAAGGACTGTTTGGGATGACACTCCATTTGGGTTTTGTTTTGCTCTGTTTGGTTTCGTTTGATGCCCATTCAAATATTTCCTCCTATTGTTACATTATATCTGCAGGAAAAATATATCAGCTAGTTGCTGTAATTTTTTTAAAACCCTGAACCCAAAATTGGTTTTAGAATTTGGTCTCTTATTTGGCTTTACCTCACTATGTGGGTTTGGATAAGTGTCTGTAACTCTTCCTCTGCCTCTTCATAACTTCATTTAGTCAGCAGGTACTTACTGAGTGTACATGCCAGTCACCATCTCAGACACCGAGGAGAGCGCAGTCACTAAAACAGACAGAATCCCGGCTCTCCTGAGGGTTCCTTTCCAGGGAGCAGGCAGCTGGGCAGCAAGTGAGTGAGCCAGTGTTGTAGGGTATGTCAGATGGGGAAAATTAAAGTGGGAAAGGGGGATAAGTGGGGCAGAGCATGTTGCAGTTTTGAGTAAGGCGATCCAGGAGACCTCAGCAGGTGAGCAGCCCTGTGGAGCACACGTTCAGGCAAATCCGCAGAGGAAACACCAAGACCTGGTGGGTTCCAGGAACACCCAGGAGGCCAGTGGACTGGATCCAAGTGAGCGAGGCGGAGAGTAACGGGAGAGGAAATCAGAGAGGTAAACGGGACCAGATCTCGTAGGCCACTGGAGGACTCTGGCTTTGACCTTGAGTGAGATGGGAGTGAGTTTGGGGGTTTCATCCAGAGTGGAGGCATGATGACGACTTCTGCGTTAAAACAACCCCTGGCTGCTGTGTGTAGAGTAGCCTGTGAAGAGGGGCAGGGGTGGAAGCAGGGAGTCTAGTCGGGGGTATTCACATGATGCAGTGGGAGCTGGTGTTGGCTTGGCCCAGGGTGGCAGAGGCGGAAGAGATGAGAAGTCTCCAGATTCTGGGTAGATTTTCAAGACTGAACAATTTGCTTATGGATTGGATTTGGGGTATGATAGAAGAAAAGGATTCAAGGATGACTTTAAAGTTTCATTTAACTTCCTTTTGTCAATTTTCTATTTTTTCTTTTTTTTTTTTTACCAAAGTGAATTATTGTTGTCATTTCTGCCTTAAGTGATATGATGTGAGATAAGAAATCTGTTACAGAACTCTTCAGAGCTCTTGAGGAAATTTATTTCTATTTTTGCCATATGTGATTGGGAATAAATTTCCTTGGGAACTTACTGGGTGATGGGATAATCCATAGGTTGGTAATTGATTGTGTTAAAAATCTAGATAAATTCTTTTTATGCTGTGGGCCATGTTGATGCTATTGGAGCAGCTGAGTCTTAACACCCCTAATTACTCTGCTGTCATAATTGCTTGGTCTGGTATCTCCTCCGTGAATCTCACTGATTTGATGGTTTTTGACGAGGGAGCTGTGCTGCAGAAGCTATTAACAACTCCAGCACATGTCCTTTGTCGGTAGCCCAATGAAACTGAAAAGGAAGAAGCATCTGTTTTTTTTCCCCCTAAATGACTGGTTTGCTACAGGAGACAGCCTCTCTCTGCTTCCTAGGAGCTGCTCTGTAAGGAGGAATCCTGCTGCAGAGGGATCTAATTTGTGTAATCTTGAAGGTGGAGCTATTTTTGAAAGAGAACCGAAAAATAATGGAGCCCTTTGCTTGTGAATGCCAAATTGGGTCTCACTGATCTAAAAGGAAGAGGACTCAGATCTTGTACTTGGAACTCTTATTTTCCTCTTGTTCTGCTCACCTCTAGATCAAGTTTACGATAGGTATGTTTAGGTAATTACTCTTGGAAATGGCCTCTGGGCTTTTCTTCTCCCCCTTCCTCCTCCTCCTTCTCTCTCTTCTTTTTTAGATAAGTATATTACTTAACTTGTGATTTGGAAAATGTGACTAGCATAAAAGAACAGCTACAAAGTTCAGGAATTAGGATTCTCTCTACAGTCTTTGGTGGGCTGATGGGTTGGAGCTGGTTTTTGGCCCTCCCGGACTGTATGGTCTCTCTTCTGTCCTGAAATGGAATTCCCAGACGAAACCCACCAGCATGTTTACAACATCTTAACTGCGATAGAACGATAGGAGGGCTATTCATAATACAATATGTGTTTCTAAATGCAAATTCCCAGGAGACATTTGTACATGTTCACAGCACATTCGAAACTATAGCCATCGGGTGCTGGCAAGTACACATAGCTTATCTCTGAACATGACACCCATAAATAGAGACTGATACAGGTGTATTGCGTGGGCGACTCAGGTGATATGTGGCAATGCCATCAGTGTATGATTTTCTAGAAAGCTGAATAAATCTTCATCTCGTTTTACACAAAACCAAATGCAGTCTTTCCTCTATTTACGCAGTAGTTGCAGTTCCTGGAAAATTCAGTGTACATTAAATGGTGTAAAAGTCTATTTAGTTCTAGGTTTAGGTAATTATAAACTGCTTTTTATTTGCATATGTATGTGTCCTGCAGGACCAAATGCAGATTTATTATGAAGCTAATGAAGCTTAAGCTTTGAGGCCCTTCATGCACACCTGCCATGGCCTTATACTTAATTTTTAAAGAAAACTTTTAATTGAAGTCTAATACATACTTAGAAAAGTACACATAGAATAAGTATAGTTGATGAATTTTTACAAATTGAACATGCCCACATAACTAGCACCCATATCAGGAAACAGAACATTACCAATACCCCAAAACATTACCTTGCCCGCTTCTAGTCTCTGCCTGTCCCTTCCACCAAAGAGAACTAGTACCCTAACTTCTGGTAGCCTCAGTTTTCCTGCCTTTGTACTCCATACAGTGTACACTCTTGTGTCTCATTTCTTTTGCCCAACCTGACGTTCGTGTGATTCATCCACATTATTGCATATGGTTGCACTTCATACATTCCGGTTGTACAGCATTCCATGTGTGACTGTATCACAGTTTATTAACCATTCACTGGCGATGGTCATATGGAAGATGTCCAGTGTGGAGCTGTGGTGAGCAGCGCCACCATGAACAGTCTTGTACCTGTCTGTTGGTGGAGATGAGCACTCCCATGCATTTCGTCCTGTTTTTCTTGAGTTTGCAGCCAGGAGAGGGACTGCAGGATCGGGGGGTGGAAGTATGTTCCGCTCAGCGATACCAGCGGTTGACATTCTTCATCTTTTTCATTTCAGTCGTTCTGGCTGGAGGTAAAGATGGTGTCTCCAGTGGTTTTACTTTGCATTTCCCTCATTATGTTGAGCACCTTTTCATAAACTTATCGGCCATTTGTAACACCGTCTCTTGTGGATTGTGTGTTCAGGTCATTGCCCAGGGGTTGAGAAATCCCCAGCATGTTACTGCATAAAAAGGTGATAGGGTTTTGGAAAGTAAGTTGTGAGGGAGGAAGGATACTGTCTGTGCAATTTTAATATGGAATAAATCCAGTGCTCATCAGACAGTCTCCGTAGTTAAATACCTGTAGAATGCAGATGCTTGCCCTTTTATTTACTTATTTTTAAAAATATTTACTTATGCCCTGGCTGGCATAGCTCAGTGGATTGAGCGCGGGCTGCGAACCAAAGCATCACAGGTTCGATTCCCAGTCAGGGCACATGCCTGGGTTGCAGGCCACAGCCCCCAGGAACTGCACATTGATGTTTCTCTCTCTCTCTCTTTCTCCCTCTCTTCCCTAAAAAAAAAAAAAAAAGACTTGAATGTATGAATGGGGGGTCCATAATTAAAAAGAAAAAAAAATACTTACTTTTTAGAGAGAGAGGAAGGGAGGGAGAAAGAGAGGGAGAGGAACATTGAAGCGAACGAGAAACATCGATCGGTGGCCTCTCACACGTGCCGGACCAGAGACTGAACTCGCAGCCCAGGCGTGGGCCCTGACTGGGAACTGACCCCGAGACTGTCAGCCTTGTGGGACGGCGCCCAGCCCACTGTACCACGCTGGTCGGGGCAGATGCTCGCTCTTCTCAATTGCATTTTGGTTTTAGTTGAAGTTTCAATGTTCTATTATTTTTCTATCTGGTTTTATATTTTAAGTAGTTCACAGTCCCCTAATATTTTTTCTTATATTTATTTTTAACCAAAGTTATACATATATATTTCCTTAATATTTTATTTATTTATTTTTGGAGAGAGGGGAGGGAGGGAGGAAGGGAGGGAGAGAAACATCGATGTGCGAGAAAAGCCTCCATCGCCTCTTGTGCCCTGACCTGGGCCGCCTGAAGCCCCAGCACGTTCCCTGACCCGGAACTGAACTGGCGACCTTTCACTTCATGGGACGATGCTCAACCAAGTGAGTCACGCCGGTCAGGGCTGTACACACATTTTAGAGTCAGGTTGTTCTCTAAGGCTTATTTCAAAACAATCTTTTGATGTTATCTGGTAAATTCCAGATATGGAAGGTTGTTTTTCACCATTACCTCATCCTCCCAATAAAATTATAATTTTGGTTTGATTATTATTCAGGGTTTTATTATTATAACTATAGAAAGGCAAGTCACTGTTGAGCTATGTAGTAAACTATGATTTTCTTTTTCTGGCCAACTTTAATTTTTCCTAGCATAAAAAATTGTCTTTCTGGTTTTGTTTAATAATAGCTAATATTAATTGAATACATAATATGTATTAGGTGCCATTCTAATCGCTGTCTGTGTGTTAATTTATTTAATTATCAGATTAAATAAGTAGATTAAATCAGATTAAATAACCAAAGTTATGCATGTATATTTCTTTACTATTTTATTTATTCATTTGTAGAGAGAGGGGAAGGGAGGAGGCACAGAGAGGTGAGGCGACTTGCCCAAGGAAGCGATATGGTCCGAGGTCAAACCCTGGAGGTCTGGCCTGAGGGTCTGTGCTCTTAAATACCACGCTGATGGCTTTTCTATTAATATATACCTAAATATTTATTTTATTCAGGTAAAATTTAAATGCAGTGAAATGCACAGATCTTGGGTTTATAGTTTGATGAGTTTTGACAAACATACACATTTGAGTAACCAACACCTTAATCAAGATGTAGAACATTCTTAGCTCCATCGGTCAGCCCCCACCTCCTGCAGGCAGTTACTGTTCCGGTTTGTGTCACCACAGGTTGGTTTTGTTGGTTGTTGAACCTCATGTAAATGGAATCATATGGTGTGTATTCTCGTGTTGACCTTTTGCCAGATTCATCCACGTTGTGTGTGGTAGTTCATTCCTTTTTATCTTCAAGTAATATTTCATTGAAACAGATACTACAGTTTGTTTCTTCATTCTCCTATCAATGGACATATGGGTTGTTTACAGTTTTTGGTTTTTATGAATAAAGCTGCTCTGAACATTCTTGTACAAGTCTTTTTATGGACACATTTTTATTTCTTTAGGGGTAAATATGTAGGAGTGGAATGGTAGCTCTTAGTGTAGGTGTATGTTTAACTTTTTAAAAAAGATTTTATTCATTTATTTTTGGAGAGAGTTGAAGAGAGGGAGAAAGAGGAAGAGAAACATTGTTCAGTTGCTTTTCACACACCCCCAACCTGGGACCTGGTGGGCAACCCAGGCCCGTGCCCTGACCTTTCGGCACTCAGTCCACTGAGCCACACCAGCCGGGGCCCCGTCAGGGCTTTTAAAAAAACTGTTTTTTGCATCTTTCTTTTCTCACTGAACACCTTGTGGAAATCACTGTAGGTCAAGAGATTTTTGTTCTACTCTGTTCTTAATGGCTGCACACATTCTGTTTTCTGATTTGATTGTTTGATCGTAAAGGGTTGGGTCCCTGGGCTCAGGGAATGAGAATGGAGTGGGAGAGGCTTTCCAGAGGTAGACAGAATGCGCCAGAGAGGAGAGCTCAGCAGGGCAGATCTGTCGTCTGAGGAGGCAGGACAGTGAGGGAAATGTGGTGGGAGCTGTGTTGGTTGGTTTTGCTCGAGAATGAATGGGTTTGCCTCCAGTACATTTGCATAGCAGGCGGTCGGAGGCACAGGTCACGCGCATGAGTCCAAGGGCCGGACTGGAGTTGGAGCGGACGGACAGAGCTGCGAGACAGAGTAGATGGCCACTTGAGAGAGCTGTGTCTGGCCAGCGTGCTCTCCGTTAGTGTACCCACAGGATGAGGTTTCCTCCTCCCAGGCCGGGATCCTGTGCATTTACATTTCATGCAGTTAAGTTCTGTTCTTTAAAAAGCTGTCCATTTTTTCAGAAGCAGAGTTTTTTATTTTCATTTTATATAATATGGGCTGAGAGAGTCTTTTGCTAAATATAACAATGTGAGACACTGAAGACATTTAAAAGTTGAAACCAGAGCTCCTTATTGGAACTTCCTTGATCTCTCAGATGAAACCAACCTCGGCTACGTGTGTAATTAGCATCATTGAATTCTCTCTCATGTTAGAGAGAGGATTTGTAGTAAGTACTAAGTAATGGATGCATCCTGAGTAGGACAGACCCTCAGTTATTCTGCTGAGACTCTTAGGCCTTGGTAACCACACTGATCCACTGGGATGGTGAGGATGTTTAAAATACTGGGGTCCTCAAAGTCAGTAGTGGAAAATCATAATGCCAACTCCTTTTTAGGAACAAAAACCTAGCCCTCCCCAAACCTCACTCCAGGAAAGTTAAGAGGGATGTTGGTTGTTTTTTTTAGATTGGATTACTGAAGTTCAAAGCTGGAGATAGCCCACGAGCTCTGTGTAAATAGTAGAGTTGAAATGATAAAAGCCCTATTGATTTAATTTTGATCAGGGGAGGGGAAGTGAAAGGTGCTCCTGTTATTGTTTTCCTGATAACTTTAACAGATAATATCAGATGTTAATTATACGTAAAGTTTGCTGGGGCAGCTGCACAGATGAGTATGTGACAGGCCTGTCCTTAAAGAGCTCACTGTCTTGGTGTAAACAGCTAACAGCAATCCAAAGCATGTTGATATCGGTGAGAAGCAGAGGCACATGCTGAGGAAGTACAGGAGAAGGGGGTGTTAATTCCTTTGTAGGATCTGGTATTGGAACTGGAATTTGGCCTTCAACTTTTTGTTCTGGAAAACTTTTTTTTAAATACACAAAAATAGAGAAAATGGGTAATGAATCTCTATGAACACATCACCTAGCTTATTATCAGCTCAAGGTAGTGTCATCTGCTTCCCCACCCCTCCCCACTTTCATCCCTAGATTATTTTGGAGCAAATCCCAGATATCATAGGATTTCTTCTATAACAATTTCAGTATGTATGTCTAAGAGATAGGGACACTTTTAAAAATACATAACAACAATACCATTATCCCTCCTAAAATAATTAACAGCAAGTCCTTAATTTCTAATTTACAGTTGGTTGAGCAGGACTTCACAGAGAAGATTGTAATAGGTGGTGAATGAGAGAAAGAGGATTCAGGTTGAGGGAACAGCATGTGCAAAGCAGAGAAACGTGCAGAAGTGAAAGGTAGTGAAAGTCTGATTCAGGGCTGTGGCCATGGAAGTGGAAAGGAAATGGCAAGTCTGAGTCACTGTGGAGGAAAACTCAATGGGATTTTCCAGCTGAGGACAGTGTGCGTATCTTCCCTGGGTTTGTGGTTAACAGCGTTTGAGTGGTCGCATTGAGCCACCTCAAACAGGGTCTGCAGGCCAAGTCCTCCTCTCGGCCAGCATCTGTGAGTGAGCCTCCTCTGGCACGCAGCCCCGTCCGTTCATTCACACGCTGTCCGTGGCCGCTCTCGCCCTTCAATAACGGGGTGGAGTGGTTGCAGCAGGGACCCCATGGCCTGCCAAGCCCCGAATGTTTACTATTTGGCCCTTTATAGAAGAAGTGAGTTTCTCTAAGAATTTCTCTTCTAGTTTGATTGTTATTTGGTTATTTTGTTTATCGTCTTTCTCCCCCCACTAGAGGTAAGGTCAGGGGTTTTCGTGTCTTTTGTTCACTGCTCTGTCCCCAGTGTCTGGATCAGTGCCAGACACTTACTAGGCACTCAGTAGACAATTGTGGAATAAATGAGTGAATGCATTGGTCTTTTTGCTCCTCTCCTGCGTTAGACATTGGAGCGTCTTGGGGCACAAGGATGGTGTATTTTTAGGTGGCAATGATGCTATTATATAAATTTCTTATAATTCCCCCCAACAAAGTTTAGAAAATTGTTTCATCAAAACAATGAAGTCTTAATTTTTTTTTTATCCTCACCTGAGGACATGTTTTCATTGCTTTTAGAGAGGAAGGGGGAGAGAGAGAGAAACATCGATGTGAGAGAGACACATTGGTTGGTTGGTTGCCTTCTCGTACATGCCCCGACCGGGGATCAAACCTGCAGTCTGGGTATGTTCCCCGACTGGGAATCAAACCTGTGACCTTTCAGTCTCTGGGATGATGCTCCACCCAACTGAACCATACCAACCAACCATACCAGGGTGATACGATGAGGTCTTAAGCAGCAATGAAAACGAGTAATTACGGAGACTGGAGAAATGTGGGAACATGTTTATGATGGGTCAGAGTCTTACACACGTTGACTCTCTAAAATACACATGAGTATGGACAAAGACCAGAAGATAATGCAAAAATGAAGTCACTGTTTTAAGACAGTGGATACCTTGGCGATACTGCGGTTCAGTTCAGAACACTGCAGTGAAATGAATGTTGCAGTAAAGCAAGTCACGGGAATGTTTGGTTTCCCAGCAGACCTTAAAGTTATGCTTATACTATACTGTAGTCTATTAAGTTTAGAGTAACATTATGCCTAATAAACAATGTATATACCTTAATAAAAATACTTTATTGCTTAAAAAATGCTGACCATCTTCTGAATTTTCAGCAAGTTGTAATCCTTTTGCTGGTGGAGAGTCTTACCTTCAATTTGTAAAAAAAGTACAAGTAAAGCAAAGTGCAATGAAATGAGGTATGCCTGCATTGTTTTCTCATTTCAATAATTAATTTTAAAATATATAAGTTCTCCATGCCTCCCTCCCTCCCCACCTTCCATCCCTGCACCCCGTCCAGAAATCTAAACTTTAGTGTGGATCACAAATAATGCAGTAATCAGAAATAAGGGTTCATGTGGAATCTCGGCATTGGAAAGATTGATGGGCATTATGGATTGATGTTTCACTTTATCCCTTGATAAACCACTACAATATGCCTTCCAGCCGCAGGTATGCCTGTAAGCATCCTGATTTGGGTTTAATTTTATAAGTTTTCATTTAGACAGAAGCCCTTTTATTTGAAGTGGAGCGTGAACAGGCAGTGGAAAGGAGTGGGCTAGATGATAATGTCTTATGTTGGTGTCCCCCCTGCTCTTACTCAGAGATGCGCGTTCTGGTTAGCTTTGTCCACGGTGCCGCGGGAAGGCAGCATTTCTCTCGTGAATGCAGGCAGTCATTTGGAGTAGTCATTTGGTTTGCTTCCCATGTCACTTCCAGGCTGTTCTTAAAAACGTGGGTAAGTCTTTTCTTTGTACCTCTGTTTCTCCACGTGCAAAATTTTTGTTCTCTCATCTCCCAAGGCCATGTGGGAGTCTTTTCGTTTAAATAGATTTGTGTTTGTCCTACCAAATTACATTTCTGGGTTATATATAGTTAGGTTTCCAGCCATTGCCTCTAAGCTTCATCTCAGTATCTCGTTGGGGCAGCACAAAATAAAATACAGAAAGATTTCACAGTTTCAGAAGCTCACTCTTTAAGGGAATATTTACCTCCCAGGTATAGCAAATGGGAGGATGATGAAGTACCTTATTTTAACTTAAAATAAAACCCAAACTCTTTCCAGTAATCTCAAGAGTTACATGATTTAACTAACTCCCTGCTCAGGCTTATAATCTGACCACCTACTACTTCCTCGTGGGTCGCCCCATTCTAACCGTGCGGGCCTCTTGTTCTTTATGTCCCAAGCGTTATACTGTGTTAACAACCAGTGACTTTCCTCTTCATGCTCTGTTGAAAGTTACTGACTTTTTTTTTGTAATCTCTTTTCCTTGAGTTGAGTTGAACCTAGCTCTCTCC
Source organism: Tonatia bakeri (assembly GCA_004024845.1). Taxonomy (NCBI): domain Eukaryota; kingdom Metazoa; phylum Chordata; class Mammalia; order Chiroptera; family Phyllostomidae; genus Tonatia; species Tonatia bakeri. The sequence continues at coordinate 34,742 of PVIA01000549.1, read as the reverse complement.
AAAGGCAGTTCCTGGTGTTAAGTGGAAACTGTTCCTGTTGGAGCCTGTGTTGCCATTAATATGTGAGAAAGGATATTGTCAGCCAGCACAGTACTCTGCTTATGAAATTGCACTTACTGATGCTGCATTCTGTAAAGTTCTCACGATATAAATGGCACAAGTAATTTGATAAGTTATGACTCCAGAGAATTCCTTACATAGTAAGCATGCATTTCGTTTTCCTTCTCAGAGGGATACATATAACATTAAATTAAGTTTGTCTTGATTGCCATACACTTTTTTTTTTATTTTTAAGTATATTTTATTGATAATGTTATTACAGTTGTCCCATATTCTTCCTCCCCTTTATTCCCCTCTGTCCTGCATTCCCCCTCCTGCCAGGATTCCCCCTCCCACCAGGATTCCCCCTCCCACCACGATTCCCCCCCTTAGTTCATGTCCTTGGGTCGTCCATGTAAGTTCTTTGGCTTCTGTATTTCCTATATTATTCTTAACCTCCTCCTGTCTATTTTTAACCTACCATTTATGCTTCTTATTCTCTGTGCCTTTTCCCTCATTCTCCCCCCCACCACTGATAGCCCTTCATGTGATCTGCATTTCTGTGATTCTGTTCCTGTTCTAGTTGTTTGTTTTTTAGGTTAAGTTGTTGATAGTTGTGAGTTTGTTGTCATTTCACTGTAAATAGTTTTGATCTTCTTTTTGTTAAGTAAGTCCCTTTAACATTTCATGTAACAATGGCTTAGTGAGGATGAACTTTAACTTGACCTTATCCTGGGAAGCACTTATCTGCCCTTCCATTCTAAATGATAGCTGTGCTGGATAGAGCAGTCTTGGATGTAGGTCCTTTCCTTTCATGACTTTGAATACTTCTTGCCAGCCCCTTCTTGCCTGGAAGGTTGGTTGCCATACACTTTTAGCTGGTTTTCCTGCCTGTGCTGAGACACATGTATGAGAGTATAATTGATTTCTCTACTAGTACAGAGATGGAGGGAGTATCCTCTTCCTGCTTTAGTCTCGTTGATGGTTCATAGTCTTGAAATAATCAAAAGTCACTTATCACATTCCTTATTGCTTCATGTTCCTTTGATAAACTACCAAAGCTCTTACCAAATGCTTTTGGATTTTAATGGCATGTGTTTACTTCATAGCACATTCCACAGAATACTGAAAATCTGGTGGGTATTCTCTGTGATCCTTTTCTGTCGATTCTCTTCCCAAGTCTGTTAATCATGTTTCTTGTCCTGGGTGTTAGCTTCTTCCCCAGACTGGTGATCTGCTGGTAGGTAAGTTGAACTCAGTTTCAATGGCTTTTATAATTGTGTAGTAGAGGCTTTTAAAAAAGTTTTTATATGTCTTTTTTGCCCTTTTATCCTTCTTTATTCGTTCACCCATCCATCTGTTCTTCTGTTTTTCCATCTAGCATTTATTGAACACTTACTAGGTATTAGTTGTTGTGGAACCTTCTTGGTCCTCTTCACTGTAGCCCTGGCCTTAACATGTTTCTTTTTGTTATCTTATTCCATTTTTCTTTTTCATCCTCACACAGAATATTTGCTAATACTCTGTTAACTGTAACTTCTTTTTTGTCTTTTAATATATTTTATTGATTACGCTATTACAGTTGTCCCATTACCCCCCCTTCATTCCCCTCCACCCTGCACACCCCCTCCCACCCACATTCCCCCCCTTTAGTTCATGTCCGTGTGTCATAAGTTCTTTAGCTTCTATAATTCCCATACTATTCTTACTCTCCCCCTGTCTATTTTCTACCTACCATCTATGCTACTTATTTTCCATACCTTTCCCCCCTCTCTCTTCCTCCCACTCCCCTGTTGCTAACCCTCTATGTGATCTCCATTTCTGTGGTTCTGTTCCTGTTCTAGTTGTTTGCTTAGTTGGTTTTTGTTTTAGGTGTGGTTGTTAATAATTGTGAGTTTGTTGTTGTCATTTTACAATGCATGTTTTTTATCTTCTTTTTCTTAAATAAGTCCCTTTAACATTTCATAAAATAAGGGCTTGGTGATGATGAACTCCTTGAACTTGACCTTATCTGAGAAGCACTTGATCTGCCTTTCCATTCTAAATGAAAGCTTTGCTGGATAGAGCAATCTTGGATGTAGGTCCTTGCCTTTCAGGACTCGGAATACTTCTTTCCAGCCCCCCCATTGCCTGCAAGCTCTCTTTTGAGAAATCAGCTGACAGTCTGATGGGAACTCCTTTGTAGGTAACTGTCTCCTTATCTCTTGCTGCTTCTAGGATTCTCTCCTTCATTTTTACCTTGGCTAATGTAATTATGATGTGCCTTGGTGTGTTCCTTCTTGGGTCCAACTTCTTTGGGACTCTGAGCTTCCTGGACTTCCTGGAAGTCTATTTCCTTTACCAGAATGGGGAAGTTCTCCTTTATTATTTGTTCAAATAAGTTTTCCACTTGTTGCCTTTCCTCTTCTTCGGGTACCCCTAGAATTTGGAAGTTGGAACGTTTAAAGATGTCCTGAAGGTTCCTAAGCCTCTCTTCATTTTTTTTTATTTCTTATTTCTTCATTCTTTTCTGATTGTATATTTTTTTCTTCCTTCTGGTCCACTCCATTGATGTAAGACCCAGTTTTCTTTCCATCATTATTGGTTCCCTGTGCATTTTTCTTCATTTCACTTAGTATAGCCTTCATTTTTTCATCTAATTTGCGACCAAAGTCAACTATTTCTGTGAACGTCCTCATCACCAGTGCTTTGAACTGTGCCTCTGATACGTTGGCTATCTCTTGGTCGCTTAAAAGTACTGGTTCTGGGACTTTCGATTCTGTTTGCGCCATCTTTCTTTTTCTCTGATCTGGTCACACCTGTTATGTATGAGGGGCGCAGCCTTGGGTGTTCACCAGGGCGGGTCAACCCAGTTGCTGGGTTGGGATGTTGTATGTGGGGGCGGGGTCCGAGAGGGAACAATGCTGCTTGCTCCGCTCTCCGTCGGACCTCAGTCCGCTCTGCTGCTTCCCCCGAGCAAACTGGGCCCCTCTGGTGCCGATTCCCGTGTGGGTGGGCTTGTGCACCCTGTGGGACTTTCCAAGGACCTTTCCTGTGAGGCTGGGAGTCACTCCCTGCACCTCAACCACCTCAGGTGTTTTCAATCAGTGCCCCAAGGCTCTATTTCCCAGCGCTGTGATCCTGGGTTGATCCACAGTGCCCTCGCTGGGTCTGCCAGCTGTCACCCCTCAGCTGGGGTCTGCCAGCTGCTGCTTGCGTACTCAGGGTCCACCTGCTGTGGTGTTGTGCACCCCAGATGCCTTATGTGCCTGGTTCCAATGCTCTCTGCTCTCCTCACCTTGACCCCTGCCGGCTGCCCGACTCCTCCCCTTCTACCAGTCTGGATGAACGTGTCTATTTTAATTTCTTGGTTGTCCAACTTCCATACAGTTCAATTTTCTGTCAGTTCTGGTTGTTATTCTGTTTCTGAATTATTGTTGTCCCTATCTTGGTTGTGCAAGGAGGCACAGTGTGTCTACCTATGTCTCCATCTTGCTGGAAGTGTCTAACTGTAACTTCTAATTAGTGACGTTAATTTCTTCAGTAGATGATTCTCTTTTTTATTAACTTTAGAATTTTACTTGTTTTAGAAATAGGTCTATCACAAATACTATTGTACAAACAGAAATAAATACGATTTTCTCTCTTTGTTTCTCATTATTACTATAATCGACTCATGTAACTTCAGAAATGGAGAAACGGTTACTGTCAAATTGAAATACAGTGCAAAACAGCTTCATTGAAATGTGGTTTGCATACCATACATTCATTTAAATTCACTCATTGAAAATGAACAATCCATTGGATTTTAGCATTTACAGACATAAGTACTTTTAAATTTTCTAATATCCATATTAAAAAGAGAAGTAGCAACAGATGAAATTAATTTTATTTTTTAAAAGATTTTATTTATTTCATTTTAGAGAGAGGGTAAGGGAGGGAGAAAGATAAGGGAAGAGACATCGGCGTTCAAGAGAAGCATTGATCAGCTGCCTTTCCCACATCCCCAACTGGGGACCTGGCCCGCAACCCAGGCATGTGCCCTGACCCCAGATTGAACCCATGACCTTTTGCTTTGTAGGACAGTGCCCAACTCACTGAGCAACATTGGTTAGGGCCAGATGAAATTCATTTTAAATATAAGTTTTATTTATTTATCCACTTCATCTAAAGTAAATGTAATTGATATAATAAAAGAATTTACCACTGCTGCAGTTTTTAAATTTAAATTCATTAAAGTTAAGTCAAAATTTAAACTGTAGTTTCTTAGGCTCACCAGCCACATTTTAAGAGCTTAGGAACATGTGGTTAAATGGTTATCATATTGGACCATGGAGCCCTAGAAGGGCTGTCTTGTTGCAGGATAATACTGCCTCAGGCAATTGTAATACTTATTGAAAATGGAAATTTTCTGACTCTTTGGCGATAAAGACATTTTGGGCCATGAATCAATTATTTGGCTGATGTGGTTAAGAGACAATGTGTTTTTTTGATACTGGACCGTGAGAGAGAGAACCGAAGATACAGAAAGAGCCTTTTAAAAGTTACTCTGAAGGAATGGAAAAATCGGCCAAAAATCTCACTTGGTTTTATAACTTTCCAATTTATACATACCCATCTTCAATATATGGATGTACTTAATTGATATTTAGTACCTGTTTTTCTCTTAAATAAATACGGTTTTTTACCCAGTTTGTCTCATAAAGCTTTTCAGTGTTTTGAGGAGCAAATAAAGGTCTAGAGTTCTCTTTTTCTGGCTTTTTAATCACTCTCTCTTTTCTTCATGCTCACCTTTTTAAACAGTTTAACCATTTCTCTCAGGTTACACCACTCCTGGACATACAGCTAAGAGAAATGAAAACACATGCCCATGTAAAAACTTGCATGTGAATGTTCATAGCAGCATTACTCATAATAGTTAAAAATTAGAAACAGCAAATGTCCATCAACTGATGGCAGGATAAATAAAATGTGTTATATTGGTACAGTAGAATACAATTTAGTAATAAAATAGAATGAAGTACTGATTCATGCTACAACATGACTGAATTTTGGAAACATTGTGCTAAGTGGAAGAATCCAGTCACTTCTGGTCAAGATGGAGGCGTAGGTAAACACAGCTTGTCTCCTCACACAACCACATCAAAACTACAACTAAACTATTTAGTATAGAACAGCCACCGCTCAGAACTGTCAGAATCAAGTTCAATGGAAGTCTGACAACTACAGAATTAAAGAAACCACATCCATCCAGGCTGATAGGCGGGAGGCATGGAGATGCGAAGTGGGCTGGTCCCACACCCACATGTAGTGAATAAAAATCAGGAGGGATATCTCAGCCCCACACCAGGACTCCAGCTCAGGTTTGCAGTGCCAGGAAGATAAGTCCCCATAACTTCTGGCTACAAAAACCAGTGGGAGTTGAGTTGGTGGAAGAAACTCCTGGAGCCTCCAGCAGTTCCTCTTAAAGAACTAGCACACAGACTTACTCAGATTCGCTCCCTCTGAGCTCCAGCACCAGGAAAGCAGCTTGAAAGGCACCAGTGGCATACACGGAGGAACTGAAGTGTCTGGCATTAAAGCGAGTGCTGGGGGACAGCTTTCTCTCAGACAGAAAGGCGGGCAGAGGCCATTGTTCCTTCTCTGAACCCTCCCCCACAGTCACAGAGCAGGCAGGCAGTTGCCGTATCCAAGACTTCATCAACCTGGCTAACACTGTTTGCCCTGCTTTGGAGATTCCCTGAGGCTCTACCCCCACCCAACTTACGGGCTCACCCAAGCTGTTAACAGTGGCTTTTCCATATGAATGTCTGATCTTAGCTCATGCTTCACAACTTCCTAAATTCTCTTAAATAGGCAAAAGCTGGCCTCAGTGAACCCCCAAGCTACGTGTACCTCTTGCCAAGTGGCCCCAGGCCAGGCACTAGCAGTGGCCAGCCTAGGTTCACAGCTTGACTTCACCTGGGAACCTTTAAGCCCAGCACAAGTAACAGCCCTCTGCAGATTGCTTTGTAGCTCCTGCAGGGTGACCCTGGGAAGGGTGACCCTGGGAAGAGTATAGGTGGGGGCTGACTTTGGCCTGCACTACCCAGGAAACCCCAGAACCTGTGTGCCCAGTGGACAACTACAGACCACATCAGAGCACCACACCACCGTGTCCCCGAACAGTTGATCCTCCACAGAGGGCAGAGTTTGGTGGTCAGTGGTCACAGCCAGTTCTTACAGCTGACTGACCTGGGTAAATCCCTCACATTGACCTGCCAATAGCATTCAAGGCTCAACTACAAGAGGAGGGTGTACTCAGCCCACACAGAAGGCACATCTCAAGTACCCAGCTGTGTGATAGGGGAGGCTGTGCCACTGGACCCTATAGAGCACCTACTACATTAAGCCACATGACCAAGACATGGAGTCAAAGCAGCTCTACCTAATACAAAGAAACAAACACAAGGAGGCTGCAAAAATTAAGAGACAAAGAAACATACCTCAAATGAAAGAACAGATCAAAACTCCAGAAAAAGAACTAAACAAAATGAAGATAAGCAATCTATCAGATGCAGAATTCAAAACACTGGTTATGAGGATGCTCAGAGAACTTAGTGAGGACCTTAACAGCATAAACAAGATCCAGTCAGAAACAGAGGATACACTAGTTGAAATAAGAACAATTTACAGGGAAACAGCAGTAGAGTGGATGAAGCTGAGATCAGTGGGATCAATGATATGGAACATAAGGAAGCAAAAAACAACCAATCAGAACAAGAAGAAAAAAGAATCCCCCCCCCCAAAAAAAAAGAAAGAAAAACACGAGGATAGTGTAAGCAGCCTCTGGGACAACTTCAAGTATTTCAACATGTGCATCATAGGGGTGCCAGAAGGAGAAGAGGAAAAAAATTAGAAATCTATTTTTAAAAATAGTGAAAGAAAACTTATCTAACTTGGTGAAGGAGATAGATGTGCAAGTCCAGGAAGCACAGAGAGTCATCCCAAACAAGGTGGTTGCAAAGAGTCCCTCCAAGACACATCATAATTAAAATGCCAAAGGTTAAAGACAAAGAGAGAATCTTAAAAGCAGCAAGAGAAAAGCAGTTAGTTACTTAAAGGGGACTTCCCATAAGAGTGTCAGCCAATTGCTCAAAAGAAACTTTGCAGGCTAGAAGGCATTGGTAAGAAATATTCAAAGTCATGAAAAGTGGGGAACTCCAGCCAAAATTGCTCTACCCAGCAAAGCTATCACTTAGAACAGAAGGGCAGATAAAGAGCTTCCCAGATAAGAAAAAATGAAAAAAGTTCATCACCACCAAACCATTATTATATGAAATGTTAAAGGAAATAATTTAAGAAAAAGATCAAAACTATGAACAATAAAATGGCAGTAAATAAACATCTATCAACATTTGAATCTAAAAAACAAACCAATCAAACAAGAGCAGAGACAGAATCACGGGTAAGGAGAGCAATTAATGGTTGCCAGATGGGAGGGTTGCCTTGGGGGCACGGGGGAAGAGGTGAGGGGATTGAGAAGCAGAAATGGTTAGAGTAGCCGTGGGGATGTGAAGTCCAGCACAGGAAATGGAGCAGCCAAGGAGCTTACGTGCAGGACGCATGGACGTGAACAAAGATGGGGGGATTGCCTGAGGGAGTGGGGGGTGCTGGCTGGAGGGGGGCAAAGGGGGAAATTGGGACAACTGTAATAGCATAATCAATAACATGTAATTTAAAAAGAATCCAGTCACATATTTTATGATTATTTATATGAAATGTCCAGAATAGGCAAATTTACAGAGACAGAAAGCAGGTTAGTGGTTGCCTAGGGCTTGTGGGATTGGGGGCAAGTAGGGAGTGACTGCCAGCTAACGGGATGGGGTTTCTTTGGGGGATGATGAAGATGTTCTGAAGTGGATTGTGGTGCTGGTTGCACAACTCTGACTGCCGTAGCAACGGTTGAATGGTACACTTTAAGTGGGTGAATTGGGCAGCGCAGGAATTATCTCCAAGAGAGGCAGTAGTTCTGACAGTCAGCTCGCAGTAATGGTAGTTCTCCACCTCCCCACATGTCCTTCTTTTCTTTCTTTAGCTATTCCCCTTCAAATAAAAATAAAAAGAAGTAAAGCTAAAAACCTTCCTTTTTCTCTTTATTAGTCTTCTTCAGCCCAAATTTCAGTGCTTTCCTGATCACGCCTACCAATCATGTTCAGCATTTTTCATGTGTAATTTACAGTATTATCCTTTTATAAATGTATGTCTTATGAGTGTCATTGGACATTGAGGCCCCGGAGGGAGAACATACCAGGGGTTAACGTTTAATCCGAGGCAGTGCCGAAGTGCATTGCATGTGCTCTGGCGTTTACCCCCATGAGGGTTCCTGCCCCACAGCTGGTAAGTAGGAAGGGGAGGATTCGAACCTAGGTCCATTTGACTCTAAAGTCTGTATGCAAGTCCATGTTCTTAACAACTCTAATGCTTTCTCTTCATGATCTCTGCAGCCAAGGGCTCAGTGGTCTGGTCTGTGGGTTAAATACTTGCTGATTAATTGTTGTGTGTTCTGACGCCTAACTTTTTTCCTGAAGCATTCCAAGAGACAGATGAAAACCTATTACTAGGGGTCTTGTATAATCCAAAGACCTCCTGTTACAAACACAAAATTTCTTTGGAATCCTATGTTTAACCTTGAAAAATTGTGTAAACTCAGCATTTTGCTCTGTGCGTGCATGCACGTGTGTGTGTGTGTGTTCAAATATAAAATCATTTCTCTCTACTCCCCTGACCCCAATTCCAAGTAAAACTGCTTTTGGAGTCCGGGTTCCCTGTTGTGATCCTGGTGCACTGAGGTGTGTACTGCTTCCAGGAGCAAATTGTGTGACCCGCTCCTTAGTTGGACACACTAGCCCGGACGCTGCATTCCTACCACTGACCTTTCCTCCAGCTCCAGACCACGTGTCCGAGTGCCACTTTGACGTCTGCATCTGGATGTTCGGTCAGCGTCACAAGTCTGCCGTGACTAGAACGGAGCTCTCGATCCTCCCCACAGCTGCAAACCTACTTTCCCTCCAGTCCCCCCTCTCAGCAAATGGTCCTGTCAAAGCCAGACACCCCTGTATTCTCCTTCATACCTACCACATCTAATCCATTAGCAAGAGCTGCTGATTCCACTTTGAAGATACCCTGAAGCTGTTCCCATTTCTCGTGTTTCCCTTGCTTTCTCTGTAGTCCGAGCCATTAGCGCCTGCATCACGCAGGAGCCGCCTAACTGGTCTGCGTCCACTCTCACCCTTTACAGTTCTCTGCCCAGCAAGAGTGATCTTAAATGCAAGTCTGGTTATTTTACTCTCCTGCTTAATACTCTCCAGTAAACCCAAACTTACTTATCATGGCCTACGAGATGCTGTTTGGCTTGATTGCTCTCTGCCTCTCCAGCCTCATCTCTTACCTCCAGCTGTCATCCCAGGCACATACCTGGGTTGTGGGTTCAATCCCCAGTGGGAGCGCATGTGGGAAGCAACCAATAGATGTTCCCTTCTCACCGGGATGTTTCTCTCTCTGTCTCTGTCTCTCTCTTTCTAAAAGTCAATAAACATTTCCTCAGGTGAGGGTTAAGAAAAAAAGATCTAGTCTATAGTAACAGAAATGTGCTTAACTGGGGCTAGGGATGGGAGCAGATTGATTGGGATGGGACACAAGAAAATTAGGTTTTCAGGTTATGAAAACTTTAGGGTGGTGATTACACGGGTGTATAAATTTGTCAAAACTTACTGAAATGCACAGTTAAAATTAGTCCATTTTGCCCTGGCTAGTGTGGCTCAGTGGATTGTGCGCCAGCCTGCAAACCAGAGGGTTGCTGGTTCAATTCCCAGTCAGGGCACATGCCTGTGTTATGGGCCAGGTCCTGGTTGGGGACATGTGAGAGGTAACCACACATTGATGTCTCTCTCCCTCTCTTTCTTCCTCTCTTCCCCTTTCTCTGAAAAGAAATAAATAAAATCTTTTTTAAAAAATTTAAAATTGGTCCACTTTGTTACATACAAACTATATCTCAATAAAGTTGATGAAAAATCTTCTGGTGCCTGCATGCAAGTACACTGGGGTTCTTCTGTCTTGTTTACCGCCCTGCTTCTTGGGCAGGTAACTGTACGTTTCAGGATCCCCTGGCCTCTGCTGACCCATCCTGGGCATGCTGGCATTCTTGTTTATGAGTAAGTATCAACATCTTTCGGGTCTCTTGTCTTCTATACGTAGCTGGCAAAGCATCTTTTTAATTGCAGTGCTATTGGTTATTTTCAGATGTTCTATTGGAACTGGACTAATTGGGCTTCAGTACCAAAGAATAAGCACTTCCGACAGAAGTATGGCTATTTTACAATACAACAAGAAAAAAAATGCAGTTCATTTAGCTTGATAGGAAGACATAAACAAGTGAATATTTTAAACTTTCAGTTGTTTTAGATATGGTGACTTGTGTATTTTGATTATAGTGTAGATGTACCACTTCAAAAATCTTATTCTTTATGATTTATTCTGTTCCTGTCAATTTAGAGGCTGAGCTAAAAGCTATCTGCAGTGAGGTGTGGCAGCTGGAAGACACTCTGATGCTCAGCCTCTTGCTCTGACATTATTAGGATTTAGTATCGAGCAGGTTTTCATATTTTGATTTTTTCCCTTCATAGAATCTAGTCCTTTCTTCCTTAATGAATACATTTATTATTCGTAAGTGATATATACATATACCCCCTTACAAAACATTTAAGTCATATGTCGTGTATGATGTGAAAATCCTCTCAAAGCTCCCTTACTTCTCGCGCCCTCCCCAGACTAAATCACGATTAAGAATTTGGCATCTACTGTATTCTTCTAGATCTTGCCCAAAGCATTTAAATGCAATATGTATACAGATTCATATAAACACTTTGTATAAGCAGAATCACCAAGACTTGTTCAGTGTGCTCATTCCCCGTAGGAGGGTATCTTGGAGATTTTTCCATTCCTGTGCCTAGGGATCTCTCTCATTCTTTTTTAATGGCTGTATAGTATTCCACAGACTGGACAAAACACAGTTCATTTCATTAATCCCACTAAATGGATATTTAGTTTACTTCTAATTTTCACTCAGTAACAGTCAATCAGAAAGTGATTGTAGAATAATGTAAATAATTTATGAATTTTTTCCTTTATAATTCAGTTATGTAATTATTTATACTACCTTTTTAAAAAGCTTATGGGGGTAAGAAGTACCTCTGATATTGTAACGTTGAAATGACACTGCAAACTTTTGCAAGATGTGGTTGAATACAAGTTCTCTGTGATTGTGGCTTTTATTTATCATTGTATCTTCAGGGCTTTCTCAGGTGTCGTTACAAGGCCATAGCCACTATAAGTAGTTAGAAAATTATCTTAAATCTTTACCTGGTCAGTTCAAAAGCATACATCTCCAAGGATTACACTAGAACCATATGAGAAACAAGCATTTAGTTATAGAGGGTTGATATTTTCCCACCCAGCTGGAGTCAAACATGTGTGAAAAACGTCCCCCTCCTTTCCTTCTTTTTCGTTTTGAAATCCTGCTAAGATACATCATTACTGTGGAACTTTCTGTCATCCTGTACTGATGACCAGCTGTTGCTGGTTTGTTAGCACTGGAAATATTAAAAACAAATGCACAAAATACCTGTTTCTTCACATTTTCTTGTCCTGTATATAGGAAGATCCACAAATATGGAGAATTCTGATGTATAAGCAGAATTAGAAAGTTAGATTTTAAGCAAAGAGGTTTGAGTATCTCAAAAACTCTCATGACATAAGCACATTTCCTCAGCTCTGCCCTTTGGCAAAGAGCAGGGGTGGAGAGCAAGCTGACATTTGTTTTAGCTGCCCAAGGAGGCCAGACTGCCTTCCTGTTGGGTTTTGACTGCTTGCTTAGTTATGCAACAGTCTGAGGACAGTTTTTAATGTCATTATGTGGCCTTGTTGTTACCCTCATCTTCCTTCCCCCCTTTCTTGTTTTGGTTTCTGATTTGTCACACACTGTAGGGTGAAGGTGTTGCAGTTGGTAGAAATTATTGCATTTCTCTGGTGGTTTGAGTTGTCTTGGCTTTAAGCTTCCTTCCTCTTGGGACTATATGAAACAACCTTTTATGTTTGAGGGTTTTAACTTCTTGTTAACCTTTTAATTTATTTGATTAGATGTGTTTTAAAAGAAAACCATTTCCTCTATTCAAGAACTGCTTTGGCAAGAAGTTGGAAATCCTAGAACCTTGTTGCAGAGGAATGTGTAGCTATTCGTTATGAATGAGTGTGCTCAGATCCCTGACAGCGTCTCTCACTGTCAGTGAGCAGACAGACACCTTTGGTGGGAAGGAGGCTGTACTTCAAGGCAGTGAAGCCGAAGCTTCAGAGGGCAAAGGGCACACTGAAGGGACAGAGTTGGTGAGCAGGAGACCTGGCTCATGCATTTTGTTCCCTACTGACCTTGAGACATTTGACTCCCCTATCTCTTCCCCTGTCGTTTCTTTGCCCTGAGTCACTAGATACTAAGCTCATTGTGGATGAATAAGATTGTGTTTATAAAAGGGCTCCAGTGTCTACCGAGAAGTTACTTGTATGTATGTAATATTGTCTATTGTCTTTCCTAAGGATGATTCAAAGGTCCAGCTGCCTTTGATTTGTCTGAGTGTAGCTCATAGGACATAAGTTTGTTTAATAACTCAGGAAATATTTACTGAGTATCTATGATATATCAGGCGTTTTGTAGGTTTGGAAAATAGAGTGGTGAACAAAATAGGTGAACTTCCCTGCCCTCATGGAAACTGGGTTTCCACTGGGGAAGCAGCTCCATGAGAGAGCACAGGCACAGCACCGTGATGGTGACAAACGCTAACCGGAAAAAATGAAGCAGGGAAGGAAACAGGAAGTGGCAGAGGAGGTAGCGTGGCTTGATTATTATTGTCAGGAGTTTCTTATTTATTTATTTGTTTTCCATCTGGCCGTGCAGACAGGCCGGGGCAACAACATGGGACTACAGCACGTGCTGCTCCTTCACCCCACTTGCTGCCTGGCTTGCAGGCGCACTACGGATTTTCTTTTTATTTTTATTTTATTTATTTATTTTTAGAGAGAGGGGAGGAAGGGAGAAAGAGAGGGAGGGAATTATCGATATGTAAGAGAAACATCTATCGGTTGCCTCTCACAATGCCCCAGCCAGGGACCTGGCCCGCAACCCAGATATGTGCCCTGACTGAGAATTGAACTGATGACCTTTCGCTTTGTGGGATGACACTCAACCCACTGAGCTACACCCATCAGGGCGGGTTTCCTTTTCAAAACTGTGCGTAGCCCTGGCCAGGTAGCTCAGTTCATTAGATCATTGTCCTGCAGGTTCGATCCCCAGTCAGGGCACATACAAGAATCAACCAGTGAATGCATAAATAAGTGGAACAACAAATTGATGTCATCGTCCCCCGCCTCCCTCTCTCTAAAATCAACTAAAAACTTAAAAAGACACTTTTAAATATTAAAAAGTAAACAAAACTATGCATAGTGTTTGATGCATTCAAAAACTGTTCTGAGCCCTGGCTGGTGTGGCTCAGTGGATTGAGTGCTGGCCTGCAAACTAAAGGGTGACAGATTCGATTCCCAGTCAGGGCACATGCCTGGGTTGCAGGCCAGGCCCCCACTAGGGAGCATGCAAGAGGCAACCACATACGGATGTTTCTCTTCTCTTCCCCCCCACCTTTCCTCTCTAAAAATAAATAAATAAAAACTTTAAAACAAAAAACAGTGTTCTGAGAAGAGGTCCACTGGCTTTTTCAGACTGCCAAAGGGACCCATGGCGTAGAAAAGGTTAAGGATCCTGCAGTAGAGGGTCATCCATCCAAGCACGTGGGATTGAAATATGTTTATTTCTGTTATGTTTGATATGATAATGATAAGGTAGCCTCCTCCATGTTGATTTTCCTATTATATCTGGTAATTGTGGCTTTTCAGGTTTTCTTTAAATGATTTGAAGCCATCATTCATTTCTGAGGCTAGTGGTGTAGGACAGTCGTTTTTCCATTTGTGTTCTGCAGAGCCCCGGGTACCCTGACGTCTTTCTGGAGACCCAGTGGTCATTTTAAATTAATGCCTGGACCTTTCTCATCCTGATTAGTCTAAACAAGTTAGTCAGATGCCTGGCCCTGAGGGAGGCAGAAATAACCAGAGTAGATTGAGGGGTTGGTGCGTATTCTGGGATGTAAGCAACTCGGATTGTTAACAGATGCAGGAGTGGGTGAGTGCTGATTTAACTCCTTAGGCCTGTGCCACTGGACCACTAGCAAGACCTCGCTCTGGCACCTGTTTTCTGTGTAAGGGTAAGACATTCCGAGATGATTTCTCTTTTGTTTTCCTTCTCAGCCTTCCCCAGTTTTTGGTTTTGATTTCATGAACGTCATGTCAGCTAGGAATGTAGATTAAAAATAAAAACAGCCTTTTCTTGATTTGGGGAGATCCAGACAGCTGAACAGTCAATAGAATCTATTATGGTAAGTGATAGGATAGAAATAGGCATAAGTTTCCGTGAGAACAGAAAAGTGGGACCTCCCCGAAGTGAGAGTCGTGGGCGGGGGTGGTCTGAGGTGGGCTACAGAACCAGTAGCACCAGAACTGAGTCAAGAAAAAAGCCACAGCCTTACTTTGCTGCGCACGGCTGTTCATTTGATCTCTGCTGACTGCAGGAACTCCTCTGGTTTAGTGTACGGTCAGCGGACGCTCTCCGGCCCACCGCCTGCTTTTCTGCGGCCCGCAAGCTGGACCTTTTTAAGTAATTTTACAATTAATAAAAATAAATAAATAAAAGGACTATGGTATTTTGGGATTTGTGAAAATTGATTGAAATTCCAATTCCTGTGCCCATAGCTTTATTGAAACTTTATTGGAGCTTTATTGGAACACAGCCACACTCATTCAAGTATTGTCCCTGGCTGCTTTGTTTCTCCAAATGGTGCAGTGGAGTGTTTGCAACAAAGATGGTACGACCCACATGGCCTCGGATGTTTAGGCCCTTTATAGAACAAGTTTGCCCACTTCTGCTTTCATGCTTTTAATGCCCTAATGACATGCAGGGGCTGAAAAAATGTTGCTAGTCAAAAGGCACGCATGAAATCCTGCTATCTTGTGCTGGCTGGTTGCAAGTTGTGCACAGGAAATGCTTGAGACTTCTCTTTTCCTATCTCCCTCTAAAACGTAACGTTGCATACAGCTCAGCGCGCAGTGCCGGGCACTTACATCATTCTTGTCTCATCTGTTTTGAATTTAGTTATGGGGATTTTTAAATATGCCTCAAAAAGAGAGTACTGGCACGAGTCAAAATGTGCTTGCCCGGAGGGTAGGAAGTACGGGGTCCACTCCCAGCTGCACTGTAAACCAGCCACAGGACACCAGGAAAGTCCTTTAACCTCCTTGCAGGGCTCTCTAAGTGACTGGGTCGATGAGCCAGTGAACTAGATAACCTCTAGGTACCTTTCAGCTCAGCAGAGACTGAGGCTGATCGTTGCATGGCATGGTGGAGGAGCATGCACTTCGGCATCAGACAGGCCTGTGTGTGAATCCTGGCTCTGCCAGTTCCGCCCAGCTCATCTTGAGCAACTTATGTAACCTCTTTGTGCCTCAGTTAGCTCGTCTGGAAATGCGGCTGTGAGAATAACCTTAGAAGAACAAAGTGAGGTTGTGTTCCTGATGCTCCCGGCACTACAGGGGGATGAATAGTGATGGAAAGAGACGACTCAGGGTGGTGAACACACAACATGGTACACAGGTGGTGAGTTATAGTGTTGTACACCTGGAATCTATATGATTTCATTAACCAGTGTCACCCGGATAAAGTCAGTAACAAAGTAAAAAAAAAACCTCTTGGCACTATAATAATTACTATCAGCATGTGAATTCTTCCTGATATTATGAAACATTTTAAAAAGCAAAGATCTCCTTGCAGTTTGTTTCAATGATTCAGTAATAGCCCATTAGCTGTGACTTAGTATATTTGCGTTTTTGCTGATAACTGGCTTCCTAAACACGGAGTTCTTTGAACCAAAACTTTTCCTAACTGGTAAATTTTCTAGCTCATGTTTTACCTTGAACTGACATATAAAGTGTATGTCTAGCCTTGTAAACACACTCAGTCATGTTACCATTTTGCCGTGCTTAAAGCAGATGACGGTGGGGAAGAGACTTTGTAGGTTCCATCGTCAGTCCTCAGTGTCAGCTTTCTTCCCTGTTCACTCATTTTCAACTCTTGAGCTGTTTAAGGAATCATTTCAGTTCTCCCTAGGAAGACAGGTTAGTTCTGATGAGACTGAAACCAAGGAGCTGCTAATGTTTGTTCAGCATAATTTTTGATGGTTTAGAGGTGCTGCCCAGGACACTGCATTTTCTGTCTTTGACTAATTTTCCTTTGATCTCAATTCATAAAAGTTTATTGAATACCAATTATATACTTTTTAAAGCAAACTCAGTGTATGAAATATTTGTGTTTATGATTTGCTTAATGAAAAAGATGTGGGCTTTCTTTAAATAGGCAGCTGTCCCGGTAGAATCAAGGTAACTACTGTTTGAATTACACACAACTATATTATATATCAATGCACAGGACGCTAGGCACGAATTCGGTTGTGTGGTTAAGAGAGGAGGTTTTGGAGTTGTATACATGTTTTGCTGTATATAATGCGCACCCACGTTTTTGGCCCAAACTTTCAGGGAAAACAAATCTTTGATTTTAAATTTTTATTCAATTATTTATTTATTTATCTTTAGATGCTTGGTTTTGGGTTTTTGTTTTTTGTTTTTGTATTATAAAGGAACTTTAGCATTTATTTTTTAACATATTATGGTACAAGAAATTTTATGTAATCAATAATTACAAAACGTAAGAACAGATACAATGTATTTCGGGTACTACCCATGTATAATGTGCATCCTTATTTTTACCTCAAAAATTGGGGCAAAAAAATGCACATTAAACATAGCAAAACACGGTAACGTAGCTGTGGTTCACAGCCTGGCTCTGCCATGTACTTACTCGCTGTGTGTGATCTTACTTCCTCATGGGAATCACACTTCCCAGGGGTTGTGAAGATGAAATGAAATTGTGCAGGTGAAGCGCTTGGCCTGGTGTCTGATGTGCGGTAAGTGCTTTCGTCGTTCCTATTGGTTTAGATTTTTTAGGTCTGTGCAACATACTGCTCTCTTTGAATACAGACTGAATCTTCCTGTTTCTGAAGCTTTTTGCTACCTAATTAATATCAAATTCCAGCTTTAGTGAGCTAGTGATAGTTTCCCTTAATTTCACGGCCTCTTTCTTTTCTATACATTTACCTACGCTTTGTCTGCCTAGAACACCTTGCTTCTCATTTCCTTTTCTCCTGACTTACTTATCCTTCAAAGCCCAGTCCAAGGGACATGTCTGCAGAGCCTTCCCGCACCCTCTCTGCTGTGCTTCCAGAGTCCTGTGTGAACCTCTCTCTGCCTCCCTTTGCGTTGTAGGGAACTGCTTACTTGCTGTCTGGCAGACGGGGGAGCCCCTTAAGGGCAAGGCACTGGTGCTCAGCTCTGGAAATACTGCAGGGTGGTGGGCTGGACAGAATGTTCTCAGGGCCTGTGTATCCTGGTAGGGGAGACAGATGTTTGAGTAGTCGTGAGTGTACACAGTGCTGCTGTGAGGGGGCGTGGCATGCAGTGGATATAGTGGGAGCTTTGGACCTTGTTTGGACACTTCAAAGAAGCATTTTCCTAAGGAGGTGATGTGCATTTAAGTTGAAATCAGAAAGGTGTGTGGCAGTTATTTTAGTGAAAACAGGGAGACTTCCAGGTGGAGAAAAGTGCCTGAATGGGGTGACTTTGGGCAAGTCACTGAGCCCCTCTGTGCTTGGGGTTCTCTCAGTTGTGATGCGAATAGTGACCACCTCATAGTGTTGTTGCGCACACAGAGACCTCCTTCACAGTCATTGTCCTCTGTTAATAGTTCTGACAGGGAGCACCAGCACTTCCTCCAGGCTGGTTTCCAGGGCCAGGTTTATTTAGCGAATTGCTAAACGTGTGGGTCCACTGACTGCACTTGTCCTTGTAACCTTGTTCTTGACCTGGCCTCAACCCTTTCTCGGGTTTTGAGAACCAGAACAGGGTGCCCTGCTTTGTTTCGGTTGTTTTAACTGTAGAGACCCAACTCTGCCTTCCATTGCTGCGTGAGTCTCATGACGCGCCAGACTCTTTAGAGCAGTGGTGTTACCAGTTAGAATGTTTCACCTTCGAGAAACAGAAAAGCCAACTCAGCGGCTTAAACACACACACAGTTTCCAGTGACAAGAAGTCTGGAGACGGGGCGAACCCACTGTTGGTTAAGTCAGCGGCTTAAGTTCATTTTCTCTTCCCGCCCTTCCATCTTCAGTACATTGGCTTGTCCTGGCTGGTCCCCCATGGTCTCAGGTAGTCTGTTGTAATTCCAGGTGTCACAGGTAGACATCAGAATATACACCTGAAAAAGAGGGGCTGTTTTTCCCCATGTCTCTCTCTCTATCATGGACATTTGGGTTGTTTCCACCTTTTGGCTACTGTGAGTAAGTCGGCTAGAGAAAAGGAAATCAAAACCTAGATGGGTTCATGCCAACTTGACACAGCTGGCGCAGATAGCAGCAGGCCTGCTGGGAAAGCACCAGGCCAGGAGTGAGAGGTGCTTGTTTGGGCCTCACTTCCCCTTCCACTCCGAGTCATTGGGGTGTTTCCTAGCTCAGACTCATCTGTTAGTCATGACAGGGTTCCAGCAGAGCAGTGACGGGAAGCAGGTTCGCAACTGGCAGACCAGGTAATCCCTGGACAGGGAAGTCCCAGCGGAACCAGAAAACTGGGTCTTGCTTTCCTTAATTGGAGCCTGACTTAGAATCAGATATTGAACTGAGAAAACAGTATTAGCCATTAGAAAAAGAATTTAAATTACTGTCTGTCCATATTTAGAATTTCTTGCAATCATTTCCACTGTATGTAACACTGAAATCCTTTGTGGTTGTCTGCTGCAAAAATGAATCTTTGACCTGGCAACTTTAAATGCTTTTGACACCATTGGGAATTTTGAGAATTCTTAATTTAATCTGTGCTTGTCCAGGGGTGGAGGCAGGGATGAGGGAGAGCTCTCTCCTTTTGTAGGGAAGATTATGCTGTTAAGCAGAGGCCTGTGCTTTTGGAACGCATGTTACCAGGTCGTGATTATTGGCATAATAGGTCTACCTTTTATTTCTGAAGGCAGTGAAGAACCAGCCAAGCCCAGAGGTGAGTGGGAGGTGGCTGGTGCTGGAGGGCCCTGCAGCTGTCCGAGCAGCATGGTGTGGCAGGTGACAGGGTTTTAGCGAAGTGGGAAGAGAGAGAGGCCCGGTGTTCTGCTGCTGACTCGAACTTCCTCTGCACAGTGCGGTGGTAACGTGCCTCTCCCTGGGCTTGTGTGAGGTTAGAACATCAGCTGCTTTTTTCTTCTTCCCCATCCCG
Organism: Tonatia bakeri; assembly: GCA_004024845.1. Taxonomy (NCBI): domain Eukaryota; kingdom Metazoa; phylum Chordata; class Mammalia; order Chiroptera; family Phyllostomidae; genus Tonatia; species Tonatia bakeri. Next base: position 15,227 of record PVIA01000549.1, on the reverse strand, counting down.
AACTGCGTGGGTTATCCCTTTAATTCAGCTGATTCTTACTCTCTTTTGTGATAACTAGCTCTTGTCAAGCAGGGACTTGTGCTGACAAAGGAAGCAGGAAGGCCCTCTGGTTCCTTGTCCAGGCAACGTCTGCAGCCCTTTCCCCCACGCGCTCCTGTTGGTGAGACTTATGGGTCTCCCTGAAGGGAAGGAGGAGCTTTAAAGGAGAACCACGCTTAACTCAGCAGGTTTTTCTGAACTGAGTTTTGAGTTCTCATTGTAACCTTCCACTGAGTCACTGTTCATGTTTCTTCCGTGTACCTTGATCGGTAAAGTGCGGATGGTGCTGACTGCGGAGGAAGGTTGAGAAGAACCAATACAAGAGGCTCCCAGCGCTGCCTGGGCAGAGCTGGCTGTGGCGGGGGGCCAGGGGAGGCGTGAGGCTGCATTTCTTCCTTCGTGAGCTAAAAAGATAATTGAGGAGACATGACCCTCACAGAACGATAGCCATGGCTGGGGATGTGCAGATGTGATGGATAGAACCTTCTAAGTATTTCGGACAGTAACTCAAGAAGTCCTTTTTTCTCTGTAGGGGCACCGTAATCCAGATTCAGTCTGGTAAATGAGAATTGATGTCCTGTACTTTTATACTTTTCTAGATTAAATGAATCTGATAAACTATAATAAATATTTTTGTTTTCAGTTAGTTGAGGAAAAGACTTTATTTCAAAAAGGGAGACAGAAATAGAATGGCGATGTTATATATGTGTATCTCCGGATAGACGTGCACGATACCACCCACTAGGGAGCCTCGCCGACTCAACTGAAACCCGAATTTGTTAAAACCTACCAATTTATAGGGAACACGAGGGACCGTGAAACTGTGTATGTTTGGGGGGATGCAATTAGCAAATTTCAAATTGCAGGTGCTTTACAGGAAAACAAATGAGTTTCTTCAACAAATAAAGGATAAGGGGAAAGGATAGAGGGGCGGCCTGTAGATAGATTTACCAGATGAATGAACCCATGTATATAGATCTGATCAGAGAACCAAAATGAAGGAAAAATGCGAGTCAGTCTGAGAGATGTGGATACCATGTGTTTGATGTATTGAGAAACTTACTGTTAATTGTATTAAGTGTGAAAATGGTACGGTGGATGCGTTTCAAAACAGTGCTCTTCAGAGACACATACTGAAGTATCTACATGTGAAGAGAAGCGGTATGTGGGGTTTGTTTTGGAGCCATCCGGGCAGGGGTGGGCTGAGTGTGGATGATGGGGTCGGTCGTGCAGTGGGCTGAGTGTGGATGGAGCAGGTCCGTTATAGCATTCCAGTGTGTGTGTGTGTGTGTGTGTGTGTGTATGTGATTTTCCAAATATAAGGTTCAACTCTTTCATATTTAAAAATATATAAAGAGCGATATCTTAACAGATGCAAATGAAGCGGTTGCTGCGAACCTGGGGTAAGAGCTGGACGACTGCACAGGGCCCTTGGGGCCTTTGGGTGTTGGGAATGTTCTGGATCTTGATGGTAGTGATGGTTACTTGGATGCATACATACTTTGAAACTCATCAAACTATTCATTCCAAATGAGTGCATTTTATTGTATGTAAATTATACTATACTCAAATTGATTTAAACATTGATTTAAAAATATTAAGGGTTTTCAAGCCCTGGCTGGGGAGGTCACTTGTTTATAGCATCACCCTGATGTGCCAGAGTTGCCAGTTCGATCCCGTCAGGGCACATGCGAGAAGCAACCAGTGAATGCATAACTAAGTGGAGCAACAAACCATTGTTTCTCACTTGCTGTCTCTCTCTTCCTCCCCCTTGCTCTCTAATCAATATAAAAAATTAAAAAATATTAAGGTTTTCACATGTTGTACACATAGTGTTGAGTGGTGATTTCAGAGGTTTGGTGCTACCTCACACGCCAGGCGTGGGTTCTCTGACTCATGCTGCCTCTCGGCTTTTCCCCCAACTTCAAACAAACTTTTATCTTTCGCACTTTTGATTTTGCTGTAGCATCATCATCATCTTTCTTGCAGCCACAGAGTCAACGTGAATTTTGTCATAAGTTTGTTCATGTGTCTGTCACCCGAGTGGACATACGCATTTGATGCTGGGAGGGACATTTAGCCATGTCCGATGGTAAGTCATAGAACATTCACTGCGTCATAATAATCAAGAACTAAGTGTAAACCTGAGCTGAAAACTGTTCGATTGGGTTCTAATTTTGACTTATTTTTCATCCAGTGTACCAACCAACAAATCAGTCAGGCAGTCAGCATTTATTAAGTACAGTCTTTGCACCGGCCACGGAGCCGAGTTCTGGGTTTATGAGAATGACTGTGATACAGTCCTGCCCTTAAAGATACAGCTTTCCGGGTGGGAAGACAGTCAGGTTTACATAGGATTCCAGCAGTGTGGTCGATGCCCTGGTGAGGGTGGATGCGCAGTGCAGTGGCGGCCCCTCCCTCCGCCCCGCCTGGTGAAGTCGGATGAGTCAGTGGAGAAAATGTCAGGCAGTGTGAACAGAAGGAGCATTCCTTCTACCCCAGGCATTTGGTTTTTGGGAGTTCTTTTTAGATCTCAAGTTCAGAGTTGACTTTGTCATACTATTTAGTTTATTGAACATTATACTGACATTGTGAGACCCCTTTCTTTTTATTATGTCCCATTGTTGTCATTTTCCATCTCTTCTGCCGTTCCCACTCCCAGTTTCCATTATCATCTTCTCCGATGTGTCTAATATTTATCCTTGGATATGTGCATGTCCTTTACAGTGGTTTTTGTCAGTTTATGTAAATAATGTCCTTTAGTGTTTTTAAAATTTATGTAAATAATGTAGCTATTTTATTAGAGCTGTATTTGTAGTTATATCCATGTTCACTGCTTTATGGGCTTTACCCGCATGTCCGCCACGTGTAATGTGTCTGCTCCCCTAGTGAGGGCACCTCGACTGTCCTCCATCCGCCGGCACCGCGAGCAGCGCTCGGATGGAAGGCCTCCCGTGCGTCTTCTTAGGGACGTTTCCCGGAGTTTCTTTAGCCGAATGCCAACGAGCACCTGTCAGGGCCCGGGCGCACTCCTAACTCACCTCACTGAGTGTTGCACGGCTGCCGCCTTCATGTGCCCGCCACAAAGTGCAGCACTTACTGTCTGACTTCCAGATGTTCATCAGTTTGGCAGATGTGGTGTGATATCTTGCGTTTTGTTTGTTTGTCTGCTTGTTTTCTTTAAAAATTTATCTTGCGCCCTGGCTGGTGTGGCTCAGGGGACTGAGCACTGGCCTGTAAACCTAAGGGTTGCAGGTTCGATTCCCAGTCAGGGCACATGCCTGGGTTGCAGGCCAGGTCCCCAGTAGGGGGTGTAGAAGAGGCAACCACACATTGATGTTTCTCTCCCTGTCTTTCTCCCTCTCTTCCCCTGTCTCTGGAAATAAATAAATACCATTTTAAAAAAACTCTCTTGCTGCAGAAAGCTTTATTGTTTCCATTTGGTCCAGTGCATGGGAGAGGGCTCCAGGGTAGTTAAAAGGATACTTAGTGGTTTCAGGGATTGGCTCAGGCAAAAGCCAGACACCACCGGGATGCAGAGGAGTTCTCAAAGGCCTCTAGTTCCGAAGTCTCCCAGTCCTACTTGAGGATGAGCCTTTCAAAGAGACACTCACCCAGCCCAGCCTGCAGAGGTGAGTCAGGTGTTGCCCATCTTGATGAGTTTCACCTGCTCATCCAGGACATGGGTCTTCAGGAGGTCACAGAGATAAGGGTCTGTGTGGTTAGCACCCAGGGCCTGCCTGGTTCAGGTTCTTCTCCTGACAGTGGCAGCTTCCATGGCTCCCTGAGTTTTACCCCACCATTTAGCACACCCTGCAAGGGAACGCAGCCACTGTGCTGGCTTTGCATCTTTAAGAGATGCTGGGCTCCCTCGCACTTCTCGGCAACTCGCCGAAGTGGCCCACCGCCTCCAGAGCCTCCAGAGCCACACCGTCCAGGTGGAAGTAGAAGCCCAGAGAGAGGCTGAGGTGGGTGGAGGAGACCCACAGATACAGGCTGACCAGGCAGTTGATGGCAGCCTCCACCTCGTAGAATAATTCTGACAAATTTGGCAATTCATGGCTGCTCGGCAATAAGGAATTAAGGTTAAAAACAAAAACAAAAACTGTGTTGGCTGGTCTAAGAGGCCAAGGATGGCTGAGACGGTTCCAAAGCTGGTGACTAGAAAAGAGGTTGGGGTGGTTGGAGGCTGGAAGAAGGGGTGTCCCTGGGTCTGTTCCATCTAAACACTGTAGACGCAAGAGACAGACCCAGGGGACCACTGAGGGCACTGCCTATTTTGTTTTAACTCATATTTCCCTGATTACTAGGGAGGATGCGGGTCTCTGTATAACCTGGTTAGTCTTTGGATTTTCCTTTTATGAATGACCTAGTCATATCCTTTTCTTATTTTTCCCCAGGGAAGTTCCTTATGTGTTCTAGACATTAGGACACATGCTAAATCAGTTACAAACATTGCACATGTTGTCTGCTGGCAGTTACCCCTCTGTTACCTTCATTCCTAGTGTCCTTTACCCAGCAGAAACCCTGTTTGACGGTCATCGCCGTCACTTTTTTCAAGTAAAGAAATTGTGCTTTTGTCTTGTTTTGTTTTTAAGTATATTTTATTGATTACGCTATTACAGTTGTCCCATTTTTTTTCTCCCCTTTATTCCCCTCCACCCTGCATCCCCCCTCCCATCACCATCCCCCCCCCTTAGTTCATGTTCTTGGGTCATACATGTAAGTTCTTTGGCTTCTCTATTTCCTGTTCTATTCTTAACCTCCCTCTGTCTATTTTGTACTTACCTACTATGCTTCCCATTCCACGTACCTTTTAAAAATTGTGCTTTTTGATGTCTTATTTCAGAAATCTTTCCCCATCCTTAGATCACCAAGAAATCCTGTATTTTCTTCTGATAAGAGAAACATTAGTTTTATAGGTGTCTCTTAAATTTGCACTGTCTCCAGCTTGATCTTCCCACTGATCTCTGAATGCATCCGTCTACTGCCTCCCTGACAGCCCCGTCCAAACACCTACCAGCTGCCTCCCGTTCAGCCTTGCTAAAGCAGATCTCTGTTTTATCCCTTATTCATCTAAGTAAATGGGCACCACCATCCACCCTGCTGCTTAAGCCAACCACCTAGGGGTCATCTTTGCGTCTTTCCTTTTTCGTGGTCTCTCCACACCCAATCTGTCAGCAAGTTCGTTCTGTACATTCGAACTCCAGAATTGGTCTCAAACCTGTGCCTGTTTTTTCAGCTTCGCCTGCCACTGCCCTAAACCAAGTCACCACCATCTGTGTTCTGGACTCAGGCAGTGGCCTTCCCAGGGGCCCCCCACTGCTTTCCCTCTAGCCTCTCCGAATTGTTAGGAGCCAGAGTCCCCTTTCCCAAGCACTAGTCAGAGCTTGTCATTTCCCTGCTTCGTGAACACCCCCGCTCCACCTCTAGTCACCTGTCTCAGCACCAGCGGGGCCTGCCCTTGTGCAGCAGTCTGGCCTCTCATTCCCTCCCTGTCCTGCTTCAGCCAGTAGGTCTGTTTTTTGTTTCACAAGTTTGTTTCCACCTCAGGGCATTTGCTTCCTTACCTAGAATGTTCTGCCCCTGGCTGTCTGCATGGCTGGTTCTTATCTTTGAGTCTTAGCATTTCCTTACCACCTCAGTGTAGTTTTCCCTAACCACTCAGAATTAGGGCCCTTGCCCCATTGTCCTTTCTGTGTCTTGTTTTTTAGTAGTCATTATTACTCTCCGGTTCTGTTGTCTGGTCATTGTATTTATTCATTGTGTCACACGGACTCCACTCGCTCCAGCTGTACAGCGGGCTTTATGGAGCAGGGCACTGGGTCTGCTTCATTCACGGCTGCTTCGGGTTTGCACCTGTGCTCTAGGACACGGCGGCAATCAGAAACCATTCTGAATGAAGAGATGGGCTTCAGAGTCATTGTCCCCTGCCACCAGGAGAGTCGGTGCTGCCAGCTGGAGGTGAGGCAAGCAGCTGCCCTTTCAGGGCCTGGGATTTGCATCTGGTTCTGCCGCTTCACTGGTTTTGAGACCCTGAGCTAGTCACACACCTCCCCTAGGCGTGTCTGTCATTTATAGAGTGGAGATAACAACCCGAACAGTTGTTGGTGTAGGGAGTAAATGAGATCACTTACGAGAACACCTAGCAGACGCCCCCAGCAGTGTGTGCCCAGCCCCCTCTCAAACCCTCCCTCTCAAAGCTGCCTCCCTGATTCTGAAAGTTCTTTACCTCCTCTGGGCCAACTCCTAAACCCCTGATGTAAAAAAAAAACAGTATTTGTAACAGGTTTGTTGTGTTAAGGAAACTTTAAGGTAATATTGATAAATTGCACAGGTGAATAGCCGTTCTTGTCCACTGTGGGAACAGGTGAAAACAACTAGCAGCCGGGGACATCACGTAGTGGCAGTGCGAGCGGCATTCCGTGTTGTCTAAACCACCACACCTGTTTTTATCCTCTCTCTCCTCTCCTCCTGCATCTCCTTCAGCCTTCCTTCCTGTCTGTCTGTGCATGCGCAGCCGCCGGAGGCCTCGTTGTTGACCAGCACTTGGGGCTGAGGATGCTGTGAACGCTGGAACAAGTCATCAGAACAGCGAGTGATGCCCGTGGTTTTTAACCCCGGTCGGGATGTCTGGGGTTTGCTTGCTGGCCGGTCGGAGGTCTGAGAGCCACACAGAGGCTCTCAGACAGGTTTGCTTGTTTGTATTGCCCAGGCTCCGATATTTGCCAGACTTTTTTGTTAAATGCACCTTAAAGCAGTTCTTTCTTGCTTTTTCTTCCCCATCATGAATTTAATTATTTACAAAAGTGTCTAATGGGACCAGTAAGAGTTGTACCAGTATACTTGCCCTGGTTAAGTGTGATACTAAGCAAGACATTTAACTTCCTTCTTTTTCAGATGCCTATGCTATATACGTCATGTTTATTCTGATTTCTCAGTGATAGGAAAAACTAGTTTGATATATCCATAAAACATACTTATTCCCGAAGTGTATATAAATTGTTCCAGGTCTGTTACCTCTGCCCGGGCCTGAAAATCCCTATTCATTTAATTCCTTTACACCACAGCCTGGGCCGAGGGGCCTCCACCACACCACAAGCTGACCATCCTTTCTGCTGAGGTCAGAGCAGCCAGGGCTGCATGAAGAAGTTTCTTCAGCTTTCTCTGGCCTTCCTTACTTTTGGGTACCAAGTGACACTATCTGTCATTGCCCTTGCTGATTTGGATAAGCAAATATAGAACCAGATGGCAGATAACGGATTTCGTTTGTTTTTAATTATCTTTTTTCTCTGTGAACCTGGCTGTGAAAACATTTCTAGTGGTTTCTAGGTGAATGTAGTATTTCCCAACGTGGGACTATCCAGTTCAGCACTTCTCCCTGTGCCCTGGCCACAGCCCGTTGTCCTGGGCTGGTGGTGCCCCCTGATGGCCTGCAGAGAAACTCCGCCAGGTGGCATCCTCTTTCCCCCACTTTCATGGGGGAGTCTCTTTCTGCGCCATAATTTACACATTTTTACTCTATTTTGCATTTTAGGTATTGATGCTTGAAGTAATCCATTTTCTCTTCTTATTTATTGCTACCTCACAAGTATCTTATTTCTTCTCCGTATTCATTCTTTTCATTATATATTTTTGAACTGAAAACTTTCCCCAGTCATGGCTAAAAGTACTTAGTAGCACATCCTTACTAGGGTGAAAGGAAACACTAGACTTTGAAGTGAAAATAGAAGCCAGAAGAGACACACTCTTGCCGACTTCTAAAGTTTCAGACACCTAAGGAGTTCCCTTCAGAGTCTGCACAGATTTCCTTAACCTTCCCAGCCTTCCCCAATTACATTTGTTTGCCTTAAGCATTAGATTTTGAGACGGATGAAACAGTTCTGAATTTTATTTTACTTTATAAATTACTAGTGTCCAGTATCTCTGACCCATTGTGGGTTCAGCATGCACGCACTGGTAAGCTGGCTGTCCTTCCCTCTGCTCCTTATTTTTAGTGCTACTTCTCCCCAGCGGACTTGCAACCAGCTTCCGGAACACAGCCCATCTGTGAGTTGTGCCGTGCAGCGTTTGTGCGTTTTAGCTCGCACTCGGACTGTAGTGAAAGGGAGGTTGGGGCCCAGGGCTCTCCCAGGGGCTACGGCTTGTGGGTTGTGCATAACAAAGACGCATGCTGCTGAGACCTCATGCTTATCCTTCCAGCCCTAGTTCATTCTCAGAAGTCTGCTTTTGCTTCCAGTAATGGAGAAGCCTGGGGCAGGTGGGGGCTGAGCAAAGCAGGATTACCCCACCCTACCGCCACAAAAGCCCTAAATCTCCTGAGCACAGGAGTCATGATTCAACAAATCATTCAGACCAGCCCACGTGCTGCCCCCAGAGCACACTGTGTACTTAAAATAAAAAGTTAAGCCCCCACATCCAGATGAGCATCACAGAGCAGCCCTGGGGCTGTGGGGGACAGCTGGACAGGGGTGGGATGACTGCGCCTCTGGCCTGATTGGGTGAGTTGGGAGCAGGAAGGTTTGCTCAAGGGGTGGCTGATTGCTGCCCCCAGTGGGGGGGACCTGCACCCTGCTTCCTCCTTGCCCCCTAGCCCCTTCCGTGACTGCCTTGGCCCATACCTCTCCAGCTCCCCAGGGGCCCAGACTGGGAGGCTGGAGACTCGGGGTTTGGCCCTTGCTTGACTTAGTCTAAGCTTGGGGGATAGTCCAAGAGTTGGAGGGTGGGTGCAGGCTGCTGGGTTATCTGGTGCCTTTGGGGGCTTTGTTGCTGGGGTGTTGACCCCTATACCCCCAGAGCCACCCACCTCTACCCAAAAAAGCGAGTGGGCTGAAGAATCACCCTATTCTCTGCTCTGCACCCCTGACTTGGCTTGGAAGAACAGTGCTGGGAAGGAGAGCATTGTTAGGCTGGTGGCCCACACCGCCCTTCTATGGAGGGTGGGGTAGAGGAGGCAGCGATGGCACTAGCCAGGTCCAGGGTTTGGCCAAATGCTCCTTTCCCTGGGGGAGGCCCAGAAAGTGGGCTGGGGCTTGTTAAAAATACAGCCCCTTTCGCCCTGGCTGGCGTAGCTCAGTGGATTGAGCGCGGGCTGCGAACCAGGCATCGCAGGTTCGATTCCCAGTCAGGGCACATGCCTGGGTTGCAGGCCATGTCCCCCAGCAACCGCACATTGATGTTTCTATCTCTCCCTCTCCCTCTCCCTTCCTTCTCTAAAAATAAATAAATAAAATCTTTAAAAAAAAAAATACAGCCCCTTTCCCCTGCACACACGGGGCTGGCACAGTGGTGTTGAAATTGGTAGCGAGGTGTGCAGCAGGTGGGGCAGTGGCCTCGAGGGCTGTCCTGGAGCGGTGAAACAGAGGAGGGCAGAGTTGACAGCACTGGAGACCACTCCTGTTGGTGCTACATCTGTGAAGCCCTGTCTCAATGCCTTACGTTGCATATAGTTTTATGTACTAATGGGCGACGGTTGGCCAGGGGAGACCTCCTCAGACCCAGGCTGACTCAGCCCATGTTTCCACCCTCCTACTTCAGAGCATGCCTCTCAGTAGGGAGAGGGTGTGGGGGGAAATACTTCAGGTCTCTGGAGCATCCGTCACCTGCGGGGCCTCCTGGGTAGTCTCTGGGGGAACATGTATTCCCACTGAGGTCCATGGGGTTATGTTTCCCCTACCCAGGCTCCTTGGGAAGCCTGTTTTCCTCCCAGAGTTCCGGGAGTCCTTCTGGTATGTTAGGCTTAGGCCATCTCTCTTCCCCAGGAAGCGGGTGGTCGCTGAAGCTTGCCCGGGAAGGGATGTTCCTGGTCCTCCCTGTGTCTCTGCACTGGAGGGTCTCTGGCCTGCAGCACTTTGGAGACAGACTGGACAGCTTTGAGTTGTTTTTTTCGTCTAGGGGCTCTGGGGTGCCTCTGTCTTCTGGTGGCAGGAGGGCTTATGTTAGCCAGGAGAAAGTCTCTTGGGGGGCTTCTCCACCCAATACTTCTCTGGGAGGCGGGACTGCATCTCTCCCTCTCTCTCTCTCATTGAGGAGGGGGGTCAGGGAGCTGGGATTTGGGCATGCCAGGCGCATGGTTTGTACCACTTCCCACGGCCTCGTCCCTCCTGGAAGGGCCCCTGCCTGACCCCCACTTCACCCCTGTGTCTGGCACTGCCAGCTCGATCCCATTGGTAATGATTTCTGTCTTTTCTTCCTCTGACTTCCCTTCCACCCCCTGCAGTTCAGTTTGTTTGCTGGGCTGTCAGTGAAAACCCCGTGTCAAATTATTCCAAGCCTTAGAATGAAAACATAAAAACTGGAAAAAGTATAAAAAGTTAAGACTAATGAGCATCATGGTTCTTACTGTTTTTGGAGCTGTGAGAACCTGTCGTTATTCGATTTCATGCTTTTAATTTTTCAGAGCTGATACACTCTCTGGGATAGAGTTGTGTGATTTTAGAGTCTGACGGGACCTCGGTGATGATGTAGCTTATTTTTCCCATCTACTGTGATTTCCTCTCCCGAAACCTTCTTCAGAGGTTGGCGGTTTGGCCTTGGCCTGCGTCCTTTTACGGACTCTCCTAACACTTAGAACGTTCTCCTGTGTGTTCAGCTGACTTTCAACTCATAGGATTTCTACCACCAGTCCGGGTTCAACCGTTTATAGCAACGGACGGCTGTGTTTCCCGCTCACACAGGGGTGTCCTGCTGCTGCCGGCCAGCCCGCGGCTGCCCTGGTCTCTCCAGGCGGGCTTCTCCCGCTCCCCGGCCTGTTCTCCCTCTTGCGGTGTGGGAGCTTTTGTACAATAAAGAAGGTAGCCCCTCTGCCTTCGACATAAGTTGTAAAATCTCTCCCCATTTTGTCGGTCGTCTTCAGGCTTTGTTCACAGTGAGTGCTATTTTACCATGCAGATTGTTTTCTTAATGTGGTGAGATTTATCAGTTTTCAGAAATGACCTCTGCGTCTTGTATCCTTAGATATAATAAAAATCAGGATTACTTTTTATCCTTAGGAGGCCCTCCTCTACTTAGAAGTTATTTAAAGAAATATTTTTCTCATACTTACTTAAGTACTTCAATGGATTTGTTCTTGTGTTTAAATCTTGGTCCTTCTGGAATTTATTTTGGTATAAGAGGTAAGGGTTCGGGTTTATCTTTTTTCCAGCTAGTATCCAGTTACTCCAACACCATTTATTAAATTTTTCATTGTGTCCTGTCGATTCAGAATGCCATTATGTTAAGTTCATGACATAGCTTTGGATCTACTCCCAGGACTTTTTCATGTTTTGCTGCCAAGCAAGCCCTTACAACATCTTATGCCTCTGTTACTGAGTTTTTTGGCCTAAATATAAAACACGTTATGTACTTAAACGTTCGGCCTGTCGTCTAGCCTGTCCGGATGGTGTGGCTCTGATGCTTCCTGCGTCCGCAGCCTCTTGCTCTGTGCCACCTGCAGGGCAGTAAGCATCTCTTTTATGTCCTTATCCAGGCCACTGACTTAAAATGCTGCCAGGTAGGGCTGTCCTTTGGACATCAGTGGAGAGCCGCTTCTCACTCTTTTCTGTGCAGAGATGCAGTGTGGGAGAAAGAGCTGAGACTGCTAGGATCAGTTGAAAGACTCTACCGGGCATCCTTCCTAGTCATTCTTTCTCGCACTTTAATGTACACGGGCATAACCTGAGACTCTCGTTAAAATGCAGGCTCTGGTTCAGTAGGTCTGGGGTTGGGCTGCGAGTCTTTTTTTTTTTAAAGATTTTATTTATTTTTAGAAGGGAAGGGAAGGAGAAAGAAAGGGAGAGAAACATCAGTGTGTGGTTGCCTCTAGTGCGCCCCCAACTGGGGACCTGGCCCGCCACCCAGGCACATGCCCTGACTGGGAATCAAACCAGTGACCCCTTGCTTCACAGGCCGGCACTCAATCCACTGAGCCACGCCAGCCAGGGCTGAGAGTCTGTCTTTCTAACAAGGCCCTAGCCAGGCGTGTCCAACCTGTATGGCCCAATACAAAATTGTAAATTTACTTAAAACATTATGAGATTTTTGTTTTTGTTTTTGTTAGTTTTTATGTGTTTAATGTGTAACCCAAGACAACTCCTCTTCTTCCAGTGTCGCCCAGAGATGCCAAAAGGTTGGGCACCCTGCGCAAACATGTTAGCCACCTTCACTGGAAAAACTCCAAATCCGTGAGTGCTGTTTGGATCTGGGGTGCCGTCACCGAGAAAATGAAACGAGTCACAGGTGGAAGTTTCTCCTACCTTGACTCCAGCTGTGTGGCTGGACTAGAAATTCTGTTTACAGGTGGATCAGGTCCACCTATGTAGTAAAAAGGCTGTTTTTTCTGATGCAACTTTTTAAACTGAAGTCAGGTGATTCTGTTAATGAAAATGTCAAATAATAAGAGTGATTTCCCTCCCCAGCAGTATTAGATTATGGTGTTATCAAGAGTCTTGCAATTGAATTACCTTCCTGTAATCAATCCCGCCTTATCAGCTAATGCTACTTGTAATGGACTGCTGGCTTCCAAAGACTTTGTGTGGATTATTTAAAACTCCTTGCCCAGCTGTCCACATTCCTCAGTTAGTGCGTTCCTTAGGCAAACACTTGTGTGGCTGGCTGGTGCTGGGAAGGCGTCTGGAGCAGCTGCTGGGCACAAAGAGCTGCCCTGGGTGTGGGCACTTAGGGCTGGCCCTTCCCTGTGTGTGGGCGTCTATGGCTGACCCTTCCCTGTGTGTGGGCGTCTACGGCTGGCCCTTCCCTGTGTACACTCGACTAGACTGGATCTGGCTGCCTGGGGGTCATTGTCAATGTGGTTTTCCCCTCTTCGTGTATACCTGTCAGGTGGTACCACCAACCCAAGGGAAACACGAATGAAATTTAACTTGCCGTGAGGTTTGCCCTGATTTAATGTAATGCTCAACTTGGGGAGCCATTTGCTATCGGAGACTTTTGGGGCAGGGAGCATTCTAAGAAGTTTGAAGTGATGTACGATTAATTTAGGATGAGTTATGTAAAAGAAATGCTTTATTACAAACTTGTAGCATCAAATAATAATATTGAAAAATGCTTTTAATTTTGGGGGCTTTATAGACATAGATCTGGGAGTCAGAAATTCTTGAACTTTGATTCCTGTTTGCCTCTTACTGATAACGGACTATATTCAGCTTTTCCTGAGTTGGGCTCTTATCGAGGAATGGGAAGGCGAACAGTGGCAGTAACACCTGTTTGCCGAGTGACCAGAGCGGCCACGCGATACTCTGCAGTTTTAGTAGGGCAAGGTACAGCAACAGGAGACAGTGCTGTTATAAAAACTGTATCGTATGAGGAAGAGAACAGGTGTAGTGGGGCAAGGGGAGTGAATCTTGGGTTGGATTTTGTACAGATAGACACAAAAATTAGGTAGCCAGCTTTCAGTGACTTCAGATACGAGCCGCTAGACCGCATGGCTTCCAGGGAAGGAAGACACACACAGCTACGCAGCTTCTTTCCTGAAGGGATCCCAGTGAATCCGCCCCTGGTACTTGGATAAGACGTGAAGGAAACTGTCATTTGGTTTGCCTTTAGACCAGGTAGAGTTCTTCTAAAACCATCTTGTAGCCATCTTTTAGAAGGTTGTATCTTGCTTTCTCAAGACCTGGAAGTGCATGGAGTAACAGCTTAGGAAGACAACTAGACATTTTCCTCATGGTCTCATTGGACTTACAGTGTAGTTGTGTGTCGTGTGACTGAACGGTACTCTTGAAGATGAAAGATTTAAAAGTAACTGAGGACAGAGGCAGGACTTTGGTGGGTGCAGTGAGGAAGTCAGCAAAGCTCTCCTCAAAAACAAGGATACACTAGGCAGAATTGTCAAAAACAACCATTTTGGGGCTCTGGAAATAGAACAAATGCAAACAACAAACCAAGAAGCGTTTATCCATAAGAAACTGCTGAACTTCACATAAGGACAGTGGGAGTTTTTGGTGTCCTGGCCTGGGACTACTCCCTTCACCCCATTAGTCTGGTAGTTCTCCCGGGGCAGGGCAGACCACGGACACTCTCGACGTGGCTGCTAGAGGAAGCACACTTGATCCGGAGCAGAGGATGAAAGCCCGTGCCTACTGGCATTGTCGGTAAAAGTAATGGTCCCAGTAGCAGCTGAGTAAGGAAGCTCTGGCAGCCTAAATAGCTGTCCCAAATAACGAACTGGTGGACGAGCCAAAACTTCAGAGATCCTGGAAACGACACAGGCATAGAAAGGCTTGAGCAGCTCTCTACGCGTTGCTCACTGCCGAGAAGCGTGTGCGCACGTGGAAGTGGGGCTGGAAAGGGCCCGAGCCCTCTGCATATCCTGGTTGGCTGAGTAAATATGCAGAGGGGATGCACCAGGGCCCAGCAGAAAGTAAAAGTTGGGGCAGACCTGAGCTTTGCGTTCCATAGCCCCTGCACAGGTCCACAGGCAGAGGTGGAAGTCTAGCCGGCTCAAGATGTGTGAGTGCAATCTTTAACCCATTAACCGATTATTGGCTGGTCACCGAACTGTGTAGACACAGCGGCAGCCCCCAGAAGGTCAGGTTTAAAAGCATAAACCAGAATTTTAAAAAAGCAACTAAGTAGGGACATCATGGCTGCAACCATGGGGGAGACAGATTCTGCAGATCTAGTCCCGGGGCATTACTAGCGCAGGCCGGTGCCCGCCCGATCAGTGCAGATTGTGAAATACCTGTTGGGGGTGGGGGGCACGGAGGTATATGCTCAAAGGCTGGTGGACCCACATACAATTTTTCCTCAGCTTTTCAAAGTGATCCTCTCTAGAGGTTTATGGAAATGTCTCTTTATTTTTCCAAAGTAAATTAGATATTTTCTACACTGTACCATTAATACTTTGTAAACAGACAGACACCTTTTAAAAAATTACGTATAGCATGACACTAACCGTGGGTACTCAGTCTATAAGCAACACTTAACTTTCTACTTCCATTCTACCTCCTACGTTCCTCTTCTGTTTTGTTTTTTTAACGTCTATTTAGTACATAGTAAAAATCTTTGGGGGCAAAAGTGATCTTATTCCCATGTATTAACTTCTACCCATCCCATTTCTCTGTTCCTTTTATGAGTTGCGTATAGGGAACCATCTATGTACATTTACACTTTGTTAGAGACGTACGAACAGTAGTCGCACGGCCGCTGGAATTCAGCGCTGCAATCTGTAGTGCAGCTACTCCGGCTTTCCT